>WAAG01014906.1:14483-34306 GCA_013390105.1 Tichodroma muraria | reverse complement strand
GAACTAGATGATCTTTAAGAACCCTTTTAACCCAAGTTTTCTATAATTCTGTGATGATTCTATGCAACCAGGTGGTGAAGTGCTGTATCAAGGCTGCTTGCCTTCAGATTTCTATCAATAGGCAGTTGGTTCAACCTACCAAAGCCAAATCTGAACTTCATAGCGCTCCCACACGCATAATTATATTTGGTTGAGCTTTTTAAGGGGCAACTAGGGAGTACATCAACAAATACCCATTACAATTTCCATTCCTGTAATAACTCAAAAGATAACCTCATTACTAGTGTGCCTTTTCTGTGTCTCAGTTGAAGCTGTTATTGATACAACCTACACCAGCAACAGCAACAGTTCCAACTTACTCCTAAAATCAGACCTTGAAATATTTAGCTCTGGCAGAAGAGAGCATCAGGATCAGTGGCACCTGCCTTCCCAAGGCTTACTCCAAACCCATATGTGTTCCCTGTCAGAGCAACACAGACACCACTTGCAACGGCAAAGCTGGCCCAAGTAGAACATTTAAGACTTGATATTTTTTTGTCTGTCTGGTACTGCTGGGAGTAGCAGAGATTTTGCAAGGCCTTTCAGTCATTCCCTGTGAGCTGTCAGTTCTTCTGCCCTCCCAAGGAAGCAACCTTTCCTCTTAGCTCCTGATGAGATGCACCCTGCTGCAAAGGCAGCCTGTGTCAAAATGTCTCTCACCCACGGTGGTGCGAGTGAGAAGCCTGTCTTGTCAATTCATTTCATTGTATTCTGATGAAAGAGCCCAGATAAGTCCAAATATGCTTCCTCAAGATTTTACTAGATTGCTATTGTCCAATATCTAATTTCTCATATACACTGATGAACATCCAATATCCCATTTCACATGTACACTGATGTTTTAATTCCTTTTCCCGAAAGCTAATTTAATGTTAAAACAAAACTTGCTAATGATTTATCTGCTTTGTGGGATTTTTGATAGAAGTATTTTCTTTTATCATCCTCTGCCTTTGCCACTATTCCCAATTATTTATTAACAACATAAATAAAACACAATGATTTTGTGGAAAGGAGTTACAGTGAGAATAAATAAATCATGTTTGCTGTATGTCAAACACTTTGGCACTGTATCAATGCACACCTTATCATATTTAAATAGATATATTGTGTCCTTTTCATTTTGAATAAAAGGAAATGTCAAAGAAGATGAATTTAAAAATATTCTGAAAATATTATTATATCCAAACTAATATGTATTCTTTCAGATTGTATTACATCTCAAAAAATGCAACTTCTCTACAATCCTTTCCATGATTAAAGGAAGTGCTGACAGCAACAACAGAAGGAACATTTCTTTAGCAGAGTTTTCAACAAAAAGGAACAGACATTTAAGTAATGAGGAAATCCTTGAACTGCATTACCTACTTTTTCTATCTCAATCAAAACTAAGAGAAAATAACTCCAGAAGAGAGGGTGTAGTGCTACAAAGGCCCCAGATAACATAGCTGATCTCCTTGCACTGCCATTGGCTTCATTACTCCTTCTATCTGGTCACCATGACAAGTTAAGCTGAAACACAGGCTTGATAATTTTTTGATGACCCAGGAAAGAAAACATGATAACCATTATGACACTTTTCAGAATAATGTTAGCATGAATTTGCATTAGCATGAAGTAATTATAACCACCCTACAATTAATACATTAATAAGATTCTAAACATGAATCTTTTATCATCTAAATAAGTTATCATAAGTTATCATCTAAAGTATAATCTACACTGCTTTCATAAGAATATAATATACAGACTAAATAGAGTAACTAGCCAAGCCTGAGGGGAAAAAAACCTGTAGATTTGACTAGAATGTAGACTGGAATTGGCTCTGAAGTGATTCAAAATGATACCTTAAGACAGCCTTTTCATACTTAATACTCACTTAATAGTAGGAAAATAAGTAGTGGTGCTGGCAACAGCCACAAATCCTATTTATTTTGAACTTCCTTTTCAGTATTTAGACACTTAGAGAACAATTCATCAACAAGAGCAAAAAACTCTTTTAAATCTTTTATTTTTCAGAAATTTACACTCTTGACTGACAGAAAAAGACTTAGCTGCAGTGATACATATACCTGTGACCTCAGGGTCCAGTTACTGCAATTGGCAGCATTTACAAGAGATTCCACAAATTATTTGAAGTGCCTCAGACTAAACACAGAATGGTAAATACAGGTCTATTTGAAACTCTTCACTTTGTTGTTCAAATAATTGCACCATTGTCTAAAACTATGCCTTTAAAAATCTGGAACAAGGAATGTCAAAGTTCTCTGAAGCTGAGAAATGATGATGCTCTCAAAGTGCTCTGAATTGGAGAGGTTATGATGTGGTCCTTCCCAGACTAACATTGCTGGGAAGAAGAGGCAAAGACTTTTCAGTTGATGTTTTAATTACTTTTTCCAAGGGTAAATGAATAAGAGGATAAACTTCAATACAAAAGCAATTGCATTTCCAACTTTCTTTCAGGTGAAGCATTCCCAAGTAACTCATCATCTGATTTACAGCAGGCTGATTATGAACCAGCAGTGTGTCTACATGGCCAAGAAGGCCAATGGCATCCTGGCCTGTATCAGGAATAGTATGGTCAGCAGGACTGACCATTCTTCCCCTGTAGTCTGCTCTGGCGAGGCCACACCTTGAGTCCTGTTTCCAGTTCTGGGCCCCTAATTTAGAAAGCATGTTGAGTGTGAAGCGCATCCCGAGAAGGGCAATACAGCTGGTGAAAAGTCTGGAGCACAGTGAGGACTGGCTGAGGGACCTGGGGTTGTTTAGCCTGGAGTAGAGGAGGCTCTGGGGAGCCTACAGCTGCCTGAAAGGGGGATGCAGCCAGGTGAGGGTCAGTCTCTCCTCCCAGGCAAACAGTGACACGACAAGAGGACACAACCTTAAGCTGCATTAAGGGAAGTTTAAGTTAGAAATTAGGAAGAAGTTTTTCTCAGAAAGGGGGATTTGGCATTGGAATGCCAGGGAGGTGGTGGAGTCACAGCCCCTGGAGGTGTTTAAGAAAAGACTGGATGTGGCACTCAGTGTCATGGTCAGGCTGTCAAGGTGGTGTTATGTCATGGGTTGGAACTAATGATCTCTAAGGTCTTTTCTAACCCATTTGATCCTGTGATTCTGTAATCATATATAGTCATTACACACATTTAGCAACCAAAATAAACAAATTCACTTTCCTGAGATTGTACCCAAGAAACAAGCTTTGGTGTAAAATAGAAATCATGAACATTTCTTCTGTCTCTTACCCCCATGAGCAGCAGCAGCATCTCCTGCCCAATGGCAATAGCCTAGATACAAGATATCCCATCTATGGTGTGGTAGGATCATGTGGATCATGGGCACAGAAATAATTGTGGCAGATCACTAATACTCCAAAGGTCAGTCACAACTTTCTACAGAGACTCTGCAGAGGTAAGAATCCAAGCTTCATCTTGTGCTGAAGAAGGGATGGATGAGCCAGCTATCTCAGGAATTTGCTTCTTCCCTGGAGCCCAGGTCCTGCATGTCCTACAGCACTTGGAGAGGTTCACCCAGCCCCTGCATTCCACCCCTGAGCTGCACGCCCAGGAGGATTAAGGAGGGTAACTCTTCAGTTAACTGGATATAGCAAATACACAAGGCTGGAATGAATACATCCAAGGGATACAAGGGTCATGACTGTGAGTCCTCTCTCTGTCTTGGAAGGTGTCACCTTCTCAGGGCAAGAGGTAGGGGGATCCTGAGAAAGAGAAGGCTAAAGACATGACAGAGATTTTTTTCTTGTGGAATCTTCATCCTTGAAGACTTTCAAACCTCAGATGAAAAAGCCCTGAGAAGCCTGCTCTAACTTTGAAAGTAGCCTGCACTGAGCAAAGGTTTAGACTCGATGATCTCTAGAAGTCTCTTCCAACCTAAGTTATTCCACAATTTTAATAAATCAGATTTAATGTACCGATACAGTCAAATATCACAGTAAAATATAAGATTAAAATGCATCGGCTCCTCTATCCTCCTTCAAAAAGTTTTAATTGGCATATGCAATTTCTATTTGTACTAGTGAATCTTAAATTTGAGTAGTGAGCACATTTACATCCACTTGCAAAACCCAAAAGCCATATAGAATCATAGCTTTAGAAGGCAGCTAAAGACAGGTATTCCCTCAGAAGTTACCAGTCACCCCAGGGCTATAATGGTTTAGTTCATGGGAGAGTAAGGTGTGGAGAGTTATTTGGTGCAGGAAGTTACTTATGAAATCTTAACTGAGCTGTTATGATTTGTCTTTAAGCATCTGTATTGGGTCTGACGAGGCAAAGTTCACAACCCTCACAGCGCTGTGCTTTGCATTGGTAGCTGGACGGGTGTTGATAACAGATCAGTGTTTCAGCCACTGCTGAGCAGCACTGTTCCTCTGACATCCCTTCCCTCACCAAAGGGAGGGGAGTGGGCAAGATCCTGGGAGGGGACACAACCAGGCCAGCTGACCCAAACTAGCCAGAGGATATTCCGTACCAGATGACATCAGCTCAGATATAAAAGCTAAGGGATGGAGGAGGAAGGGGGGACATTTGTGATTCTTCAGTTTGTCTCCCAGAGGAGCCATTATGCATGTTGAAGCCCTGTTTCCCAGGAAGTGTCCAAACAACTCTTGCTGATGGGAAGTAGAGACTGACTTCTCCCTTCACTTACGTGCATGCAGACTCTCACTTTTCTTTCTTTCTTTCTTTCACTGTAATGAAACTGCCTTATCTCATCCGTTGGTTGTTCTCCATCTAATTCTCTCCCCTGTCCCACAGGGAAAGGGAGTGATAGAGCAACTTAGTGGGCATCTGGCACCCAGACAAGATCAGCCCACTACAGCATCTGACTGAATTTTGAGCAAATACAAATTCTAGAGCTTGCTATACATATATTGGAGAAGAACCAACATCTTCATTTTCACTCTAAAATACAAAGCAAATAACCATAGCTCCTTTTCTTCCCCCTGCACTGGTCTGTTAGGACACAAAGGATGTATGGGCAGGCCTTGTAATGCCTAGACTGCAAAGTCTCCTAGTTGGAGAGGATGGTACCACAGTGGTAGGAATACCCCTCCCCAGGAAAAGTACACCTTGTGTTACTCTTGTCACTGCAATACCCTGAGGCTACACATCAAAAAGGTGCAGGTAAAAGTCAGTACAGAGAAAGGCTACAGGAAATCACAGCAAATACTTTCAGGTTGGGGAATTTTAAACCTTTTAGCAGATAGGTCCTGGCTACCTCCCCACACTTACAACTCATCTGACAAACTGTCAGCACACACACACACACTATGCACTGCAGATACTACTGCTACTGTCCCTGACAGTTTTCTCTTCTTTTATTTCTCCTGAGTAGAAGTCATAGCCCTAAAGGGAGGACATTTTGGGACATTTTGGGACATGGTAGGCTACATGCCTACCTGCTCTTTCCACAGGGCTGAATTTGTGCCAGGCAGAGCTGAGCTTAGCTGCAACAGCCTGCAGCACACCCACACAAAGGAAAAAAACTCCTGCTCTCTCAGGAGTGGTCTCCAGTGAGCGCACCAAAACCAGAGCTGGAGAAGTGGAGGTGGCCCACCACCAGGAAGAGGGGTGCACCTGGTGGCACCAACCTGCACCATGCCCCTGGACCTCACTGGGCAGCAGCTGACTCCTCAAAGGTTTTGTTAGAGATGTGGGATATTTCCTTGCCTCCGTCTCACCCACACACCATTAACAAAGCCAGCCACAGCTTGGGCCCTTCCAGGCTTTAGTCTGGGAGAGTCTTGTGGAATATATTTTTATTGTGGCTTGTTGCAAGAGATCTTTTTAATGTGCAATGTCAAAAAATTATGTGATTCAAAACACAGATTGTTGACATAATAATAATAATAACATATAAGGCAAATGCCAGGTGGTCTTTCTCCTTGCTGCTCTGGAATTGTACTTAAGTTTTATGTGTGAAGTATGTTCTTTTTAAATATTTTGATGCCTATACTTGCACTGCAGAAGCAAATCCATTAAGCATGTAAAATAAAGTAATAGTCCTTCCGTGCATCTTTGTTACAAAGAAACTAATTGTCATTAAAAATTAAAGCTTATGGTTTTGTGCTAGGACTCGGCAACAAAACTCTCCCAATGACCTGCTTTATTCTACTGCGTAGGAGTCACATAGATACAAAGACATTCTGTTCAAAAATTATAGACAAGTAAAAGAGGATGTTTTAAGTACAAAAGTTACCACAACAAGAATAAAAAAGGAAACATCCTAGCTGCTTACCTGCATTTATGGTGCTGGTATACAGATCTTTCATGCTGTGAAGCAAACTCACACCAGAAGTTGTGAATCATTGCTTCAGCTACCCAGGAAGTTACTCAATGGTTTATAATTTATTAGTAGCTTGTTTTTTAGAAACTATTTGATAAATCAAATTTCAAATTTATTAAGAGCTATAAATAGACATAACCTAATATAAATGGGGGAAACTGAAGTCTCCACTGTGTAAGGACCAGAATCTTTAAATATTGTTTGGTATTAGACATCAAACAAGGTTTTTATACATTTGTCGCTTTGGAGAGGCTGAGAATCTAGACATAAGTAGCAGTCTGCCACTGATGGGAGACACATGGAGATGAATCAAATGTCTGATATTTCATTTAGCCATTTACCCTGTCCAGGTAAAAATTGCCCTGAAAACTGGGAACCAGGCAAAATTTTTCCAAAAGCTGCTTTATTGTTCTATGTAAGTCAAGTCCATTTAGTCACCTTTTGGGCCAACACACAGACTGAAGCAACAGCACACTACAGAATTCACCCATAGGCAGAACTGGGACATTTCACTCCTGATGGACAACTGCATATGACAGCAGAAAACCAGAGAAGGATGGATTATTTTTAGGAATACTTATTTCATAGATTTAGGCTATACAATTCTTTCATGCAAAGAGAACAGAGAAGGATGCCTGTGCCTCATTCATGCCCTTGGCAATGTTTGATAGCACAGGGGGATACAGATTTCAGAACACAAAGCGACTACCCACACCTCATTCCCCAATGAGCAGGCATTCTTATGGAAATGATAGCTTTCTCTTTAAGACAGAAATATTACCCACGTTTCATTCAATGTTGAACAATAGGATAGTTTATTGCAATCCCTGGTCATCTGGAGAGATTTTGCTGAAGGTGGGATAAAGCAAGGATAGGTCTTAGTAAGCAAGTTATAATTTTTTCAGTACCAGTTAAACAGTGATGCTTCTGGTGGTGATTTTTAAGGAGGCAGATCATCATTTGTGCAGTCGCTTTTTCAGAATACAAAATTGGAAAAGTGGTAGGGCAATTTTAATCTGTGAGTTGATGATATCACACTGTTAAAACCATGTAGCTTCAACTCATTGCTCTAATCTTTGATCAGTTTAGTGTGTACATACCACTAGGTGACCTAAAGATGCACACAGAGAAATACACAGGTATTTCTGATGCTTGTTAAGGTGGAAAGATGGAGGTAAACCACACACAAATATGCCTATTTCTCTGCAGCTGATGCTCTCTAATGCAGCAGGAGGAGTCAGGGGAGCTTAGGGAATCCCCAGGAGTGTTAGGAAGCTGGCAGTCATAAAATGCCTGCTACACTCTGGGGATGGTCTTAAACTGAGCACTGGAGATGACAGTGCTGTCTCACCTCTTGAGAGACAGACAATAGAGGCACAGCTTATCTACAATATGGGAGATTGAGCTGCAAGTCAAGTATCTGACAAATGGAGATGAGAGAATCTTATCTTTTAAATGGGTGCCATGAGCAGTTATTGTGAGATAACATTCATCTTCTCTGATGAAGATTTTCTTCATTTTGCACAGTTAGAAAAATGCTACTAATGTTACTCAGACCACAAAGAGTTCAAAAATTTAGCTGTCAGAAATCTTAAAAAAAAGGAAAAAATAAATTTTGAAAAAAAAAAAAGAAAAGATAAATTCCTGCCCTCTTTGGCAACACTCATTTAAGTATTTTGTACAAAGCAGAATTATTTTCATAGAAAAATATCCCCAGTCTTAGAACACTGGAGTGGGGAAGAACTCTGAAATTAATCAGACGGATATTTGGATCTGTGCCAACTACATCCCAAGACAGCATGCTAAGTACTCCTCTATAAAGAAATTATTAACAATTAACACTTTTCTTCAGCTCTCTACATTT
Source organism: Tichodroma muraria (assembly GCA_013390105.1). NCBI lineage: Eukaryota > Metazoa > Chordata > Aves > Passeriformes > Sittidae > Tichodroma > Tichodroma muraria. Next base: position 26,106 of record WAAG01014906.1, on the reverse strand, counting down.
TGGGGATTTTGTAAGGCTTGCAAGGGGCAGTGGGGCTGTACAAAGTTAAATAGTTCACTAACCAGGACAAATTTTCTACTATTGTTTTTTATGATGCTTCTAGAGTTTTAATTTACCATCAGAGAAATAAGCACAAGAACTGGTGGAAGGGCACAGGAACATTGTTTTGTTGGTAAATGTATATGTGGAATGACCTTTTTATCCATTTTCTTAACTACAATCTAAAGTAAACGTCGTTTTAGAGGCTTTTGTTTTTCCTTTCTGTCTTGACTATCCAGTTGAAAATAGATTGTTTTCAGTTTGTTTGTTTTTAATTCTTTATTTCATGCTGCTTTCAAGGAAATGTCACCTCTCAAGAACAAAAGGTTAAGTCACGCAATGCTGAACTATATAATCAGTCTGCTTGACAAGCCTAGGCTGCTGAGAATATTAAAGAATGAGCACCCAACTAGTAGACAAGCCATCTCCACTGACATAATTTCCTTTTTCAGTGCTTTAATTATTCTCATGGGTCATCCCATCTTCATACACATCAACAATGATGTTACCTCATGACTGGTAAACACCAGCAATTAATTTTTTTTTCAAACCACAATCTAGAATTAGCAATGAAATATCCTGAGTCTGTCCCAGCTGCACCAGTGTGATGAAAGACTAAAGACCACTGTCACTCAGCATTTGCATTGTTTTTTCTAGCCAAAACACTATTAAAAAAGCTACCAAAAATGTTTTGACACAGACAAGATTCCAAAGTGTAACTAACCTGTTTATTTACACAAATGTTCTGTACAACTAATGCAATATCCTACTGAATTTCAGACTGCCTTAAATTGATGAGTTTTTGTCATTCAAACACGCAAAAAGCCATGAGGTAACTGCAGCTAATTTGCTGTTTGGAGTGCTTGGAGAAAGCTGCAATTCATTTTGTGGCTCTCTTTTAAACACCAAGAGAAGATATTGTGATCTGTGAACTAGAACAGAAACATTATTGTTATATGACACAGTGTGGAANGTTCCTGTGGGTATTTTCCTTTGACCCATATTATTCAGGAAAGGATGCCCCTTTATATTCCATACAGATTTTTGTGGCAGATAAGTATTATGTGGCATATAAATATTTATTATAGTAAAAATTCTTTCTACCTTTCAAAGGTGACCTGCTATTTGCTGTCCACATTTTTTCATATTCAAAATAATGAGACCACGAAGAATAGCAAAATTATGTACATGATCATAGAAGGCAATATTTACACTGTGTTACTGATGAAAATATGTTTGAAGACTTTGTATTCACTTGTTTAAACAAATAATTAATTCACACTGAAGCCTTTCAAATGCATGGATATGACGTGGTCTACTCTTGATCACAAAGAAAGTAGCATGAATGCTGGTCTGCTCTTCAGTGCTGGCTTCCTCACTGACGTGTACTGTGTGCTTGTAATTTGTAACTATGAATTCAAACAATTGGAAATGGGAAACAGACACTTGGCATTCTTTGCTGGAAATCAGTTTTGAAAACATGGAAAACTGAAAGTCTAAATGTGATTACAGATTTAACTACAAGCATCAGGGGTGAAAAAAACAATAAGCCTTTGAGGTATCGGCAGAATAAGGTCAGAATATTGTAAGAGTCACAAAAATTTACATATAACTCGAGGAAACAGAACAAAATAGCATTAATTGGCCTCAGAATAATAAAATAAATACTCCAGGGGTCATGTGTGTTTGCTCTTTTGACTTGGCACACAGATGCTTACACAGATGTTCATTATTTTATTGTGATTAATATCCATTCACAAGTCAAGCCCAGATTCAGCAGTATGTCAACATTTAATTACATACTGAACTGCAAAATATATACTTTATTATTTTGTTGGATTGCAGCATAGACATAATCACTACTAAATCTATTATTAAATTATAAAGATTTAAATTAGTGAATCTAATAATATTTGCTATATACACACTTTGGTCATAATTTCAAAACCAATGAGTATTTCAGTTGAAAACTTTAACACAGAAGTATGTAATACAAAGGGTAAACAATGTCCCCGTTTGCTACCGTTGGATATGCACCGATAGCTACAATGCTGTCATCAGCTCCTGTGCAGTTTACACTGTGGCATTCCCCACACCACTCTGTACATCCCAGCCTGTCCTGCTGTAGCTCTGAGCATGGTTTATTACACCTGTGACGTTTTTGGAGCTTTTGCTGAGAAAGAGGAATACCAGACTGGACACCAGAAGATTACAACTAATTGTTTACTGGTTGGCTCAGTCAATATCTTTATGTTTTAGTGCCTCAGGGCAAAATTCATCCTCCAGGCACGGCTTTGAGAAAAGAATGAGGAAAAGTCACTAAGGAAGAAGCAGTCCCTTGAGGATGCTCCACAGCTCTGGAACTCCACCAACAGCAAGACTTCTTCTGTTAATTTAGCTACACTGGAACAGGTGGCTTTGGAATAAGAGTATAAGCTTTGTCAAAGTTATAAAGGAAAACAGGAATATATAGTGTATGTTCCCATACATGTGTTTATAGTTTTTACTCGGAAGTTTTTTATTAAAGTAAAAAACGAGGGCCAAGAAGTTGTAATTAACTTATTTATCATTTTTAGACTAACGCTAGTTATATTGAATAATATAACTAATGCAAATGAGATAGTAATTTGGCTCTACTCCGAAGAGTTACAACAACACAGGAAATGCAGAACAGAAAATAAAACCTGCAGCACCATTCTTGGGATCTGAGAAAAAAATGCTTTGTTACCTGCTGCTTTGCCTCATACCACAAACACAAAAAAAGAAAAAAAAAATCAAATAATTTAATGGTCAACCTGTCTCTATCAAGTGATGCAAAACAGTCTTTACCAAAAAAACCTAGAGCACAAAAATTAATCTAAGTTATTCAAAGTAATGCCATAGTTTTTCACTGTATAAAAACTTTACTGTTGACATTTTTTACAGTAACAGCTTGTAATAATAATCATTTGTTCTTTGAGTTTACAAAGGACATTTTGGATTTACTATGAGGAAGGATACTACAACAATGGTGGGGTTTTTCAAAGGGAGGTGATTAGGTAAACCACAGGAGCACATAAAATGCAAATGCACAACCTAAAATACCAGAATTTTTCATGCTTTCTGATATTTCATGTGTTTTTTTACAAACATGTAATTAGTTTATGTATTTCTATATGCACCTTTATATTTAACACAGTATCCTAGATATTTTATTCAATAAACTCTAAAAGTAGTAGTGTAAATAGACAAAACAGTAACTCTCATCTTCCCACTTTTTTTAACTGATTAGACAACATTATAACTTTCACAGAAGCAAACACTATAATTAAGTCTATCAATTTCATTACAACTTCCCTGTTTTCACCTGCTCATCCTCCTTCTCCAGAATTATCCTTCTGTACCTCAATTCATCCATAATAGCATCCGGAATGCATCATTGTAATTTGTGGCTTACTGTGAATGCTGCTTTTAGAAAGTCCACTAAAAACATGTTCAGCCCTGTGAATTGGGTGTACAGGATAAAAAAAAAAAAAAAAAGAGGGGCCCACATGCAGCCCTGGGGATGGTCTGCCTTGGGAAAGCTGCCGTGGATCCTGCTCCTTGTCCCCCACAGTGTCCTTGTTGCAGAAGTCACACCTGCACGAGAGGTAGCTCAGCTCTCAGAGCACACAGCAGCTGCTGCTGAGCAGGTTCCATTTGCAGCGCAGAGAGCTGAGAGGTGACTAGAAGCCATGCGATGATGCCGTGCTGCTGCCAGCAGGAGAGGCTGCCCACTCCTGCCTGCTGCCGAGCTACCTTCTCATTTGCTCATTTGGCTGCTTATCTTGCCCGATGCCAAGCCCATTCAGTTCGCTGAGCTGGCAGAAAACAAACACAGAAATAAATGAATTTTTAAAAGTTAATTTTTGCTGGCGTATTGAGCTAGATCCTGGCTATAGAGAGAGAGCAGAACTGCACACGCAGGGATGAGGGGGACATGAGGCAGAGCAGAATGCCCTCGTCTTGTGCCAGCAGAGAGAGATCAGTGCTGTCTTCTGAGCTCACCCTGAGTTAACCAACTGCCAGTTTCAACAGTAACAGTCTTCTTAGAAGTTTAAAAGTTAAACCAAGCCCTTCAGAGAGGACAGGTCCAGAACTGAGGGGTCAATAACCTCAGTGGGAGGCTAAGGACAACAGGCAGGCAGAAGCAGACTAGGACAGGGACCCCCTTGCCTATCTGAGCTGATTCACAATGGCACCTCCACAATGGCACCTCTTCTTTTGAGAGAAAGTTAAGAGAGTTAAAACTTAAAACATCAAAATGTAACAGGAAGGGTAAATAGTTACTTTGTGAGAATTGGATACTAGAGTAAGGAGAATTTTCAGCTGAAACTTTTTATTCAGTCCCATGAAGCAGCAACTGGACCTGATGGCATCAAACACACGGACAAGGAGTCTTCACACAATCAGCTACACTTTGATGGGTACAAAAGTCTTTTCTCAAACTACTGATATAATCAATAACAATGGTTTTTCAAAAATTTCAAACTAAAAATCAAGTTTCCAGTGAATTACCTTTGCCCAGTACTAAGGCTGTCATTTCTCCTTAAAACACACCTGAATTTCTTCAGTCCCCCAGGAGAGTGAAACTACTCTGCATGAATGATTCCTTCATGTGAAAAATTCTCTTATGCTTTGCAAGCATAAATGGAGTTCAGAAGTTATGTCTGACAAAGAGGGTGTCCCTCGTGAGACTGCCAAAGGAATTCATACGCAGTTGATGAAATGTGGATGATGCTATAAAACTGTCGTGCCACTGAAAGCCTTTATATATGTGAGGTCTGTTATTTGTGGTAGTGTTTCTGTCATTTAGTTCCCAGTTCAGAGACAGTGAGCAAACTGTTACATGGAGAGGACATACCCAATGGGTGAAACAGCTGAGGAACACTGGACAGGATAAGGACTAAGCATGACTTGTTAAAGCAGTTTCTTGCTTTTTAATTTAGAGTGAACTTTTGCGGCAGAGAAATTTCCCTGGATGGCTTCCAGATTTTGGTTGGAGAGCATCTAAATAAAAATAACCAAGGCAGTGCTGGAAGCAGGGATCAGCACTACATGCCTTTGCTCCCAGAGAAGAGCCCTGAACAGACAGCAAAATCTCCTTATCTTCTCCTGGACAATAGCTGAATTTCAAAAGAAACACAGTGCAGAGTTTTTCTTCTCTAAAATGATCCATAAAAGTTACAAGATTGATTATGAGTCATGTTTATTCGTCTAAGGACTGAAAATTAGACTTCTTCAGCTGCCAGGGACAGAAGCAACCTCAAACTAAGCTGAGGCTTAGATATACCCTGTGACTTCAGCTCCCAGAGAGAGTCACTTGACTTAAAACCCTTTTGGGTCTGGACCCAAGAGTCTTAACTGCATTTCCCTGGCTGCACTTACCCAACATCTTTCCTAAGTCAGCTGCTCCAAAGCTGGTCTAGTTCTTTGTACTACACACAAAGATCATTATTCTTTAGGCAGTTTGTTCTTGAATTTAATGTTAGATGTTGCAGTATATGGAGTCATTTGCAGATAAATTCACAATATCTTATGAAATTCTGGCAATGGAATAACATTTGGCTCTTTGTACTTTGGCCTCAAGAAGTGTTGTTTTTCACTAAGTATAATCATGTTAAAACAAATATACTTGATCTCTCATTCTGTCATTATAGATTATCATTAAGGCCTTGCAATAATGTGCTATTTTCCACATGTTCAGGGATTTACATGCTTTGAAACAAGCCATTACATATACAACAAAAGCACGATTCTTAGTCTAATCACTGCTTCGCCTCTGTTTTTTCCTGAGGCTGCTTTGTTTTCTGGATCCTCACAATGTACTTACAAAAATCTAATGTACCTGGTGCCTATTTCTTTAAAAAATACTGTGTAAAATGACAGCAGACAGCAATAACACATGGTTAAAATCAGCCATCATAGAATTATAGAATATTCTGTGCTAGAAGTGACCCACCAGAGTCACTTTTAAAAATCTTTTTTTTTTATTAGTCAGATAGTTGTCTGGAAGAGGAAAAGAGCAACAATTCATTAAAGCATCTTTAACAATTCTTTGTGGTTCAGATCCAGTCTGATTCAAAGCACTGCTGGCAGCTGCACTATTAATGTGCGTTATCCAGAGAGAACTGAGCAGAGAGAACTCTGCATTTCTTTCTTTCTTCTTCTCTCTCAAAAATCCACTGAAACTATTACAGACATTCTGATCCCATGCTCCAGATGGGAGAACACAGAGGAGCACATGATGGCTCATTTGTTACTGATGTGTTTGTGCCTCTGTCCAACAAAAGCTGATGGTCTGGCCTAAGTACTCACTTGAAGGGACTGGGAAATGCTCCAAAATTCCCCAGTTCAGATGTGCCCAAAGAAGGTCTCTTGTCATATTTACTTTTAGCATCCTTTGCAATCCCTACTGACACACACCTCACACCAGTTTCAAAGGGAAATTTTATGAATCCATACTGACACTTTGAACAGGGTCTCTTTCAACACTGACACTTTGAACACATTGACCTTATGCTTTTTTAAGTGTAGTATCTTTAGCCCTTCCATTCCTGCATATTTGCTGGAAATAAGTACTTTGGTTACTTTTTCTTGATAGTGGCTTCTGCATGAACTCAACAGGATAAGTTACTCACGCAAGTCATGTGGAAAGGCTGCTGAGATAAAACACTGAGAAGAAATGAATGGAGTGTATAGGAGGCTATTGTACAACAGCATTTGCAAATGCCATCAAGGAGCCTGGAGGAGATATCTGGTCTAGGCAAGTAATGGGAATAAATTGTACTGCAAAGTGAAAAACAAAGCTGATAGGCAAGACAGAGGGAGAGAAGCCACTGAGGAGGTGTTCACAGAGCAAGTTTCAGACTCTGACTCCAAGCTAGCTCAGGTGCCTGACAGTACTTTGGAGGAGAACAGCAGCAGCCAGGCTGCCTCTTCTCCTGGTGCAGCATGGGCAATCCCTGACTTTCACAGGAAGCAACAACTGGGCAAGCTGTGCCAGGAGGCATCGCACTCTGTCAGAGCCAGCAAGAGTGCCTCAGAGCTGGGTGAAAACACGACAGGAGTCTGCCCACAGAGACTGTAAAAAAGGCTGTGGTTGCAGGAGGATGAGCAGATCAAGCAACAAAGTGAGATCTGAGGACAGATCCGGTGTGTGTGGACAGGGCAGGGAAGCAATAGCTAATTCTGGAGCCTATCAGGAGACCACAGTTCCAAAAAGAGTGCTGACTTTGCTATATAAGCACAGCCCCAAGTCCTGGTACTGGGTTTTGTCTTTCCTTAGTCTGATGTCTTACAAGCAAAGAGAGAAAAGATGCTACAGGGATAGCATCTGCTGCCCTCTAAAAACCACCACCAAAAGCTGAGACAGATGGAGGTGTCTCCCTGTCTGTAATGCTCGAATCAGCAGCTTTTGTACAATGTAGCTTCAAAGCTGCTCAGGCTTCAGAGGAGCTTGTCTGTGACTGCTGCAACCTTAATGAGTGCTTAACTTGTGGTGGAAATGTCCAGCTGCCTGTCTTTGTGGTGATGGACATGGAGATAACAATAATTTGCTCTAACACAAATGGTAGAAATAGTGGGATATATAGCTCTTCCGAAAGGTTGCTATTATTGAGCCTTGCAGTGCTCGGCGTTAAACAGAAGGTCTTGGGAGGGGAGATCTAGCTAGAATTACCTACATGGACTATTGATGTCTCTGCTAAGGCAAAGTAAATGGCAGGGAGAGGAAAGATCTGCTGGAGAATAGAAGAGAGACAATATTCAGAAGTTAATTAATACTCCACTGGCTACCATGCAGGATAGGAACTAATCTTCAGAATTTTCAATTTTGACCAAAAAAGAGGTTGAAATTTTCATTATCTGTGACACAGATATGCCAAATGATTTTCAAAAAGTAATACTGTCATGTTTTCTTATATCTACCACAATATGACTTATATTGGCCTGTACTGGCATGCTTCTAGATATAAGTATAGTGAGAGCTTGTCCATTACTAGGATAGACTGCATGGAGTTTCTTTGCTAGGTGGGTCTACTGTGCTGCAATGCCTTCAAAATATATGAGGAACTGCCCGTAATTTCTGTTTCTAAAAAAAAAGACTGGGTGAGGGACAGAGAAGAAAGGGGGGAAGCCTTATGGGGATGAAGCAAGAAGTCTGACTCAAAATCTAGATTCAGTTTGTTTCCAAGGTAGATTAAAGGAAGTACAGCACTTAGGTGTTTCAAAGCTAGTATTAATCATTCTCTAAAATTCTCCAGAGGTCTATCTTCTAAAGAAACATGCATTGATAATAGGAAGAGAAAACTGGTTTTAAAAGCAATCACCATCTTGGGATTAGGGGAATTTGATAAGAAAGATATCTCTGGGAGTCAAAGGACTTTGTGCAGGGTAGCCAGCAATAAGGAAGATGAAGTCTTCCACTGGATTTAAACAGTTCATCTTAGGTTTTGTGTCTTTAACCAAGCTGCACATGGTATTGCTTATAAGGAATGTAAGATAAATCAGACATGACCTTTACCATGCTTTCATGCAACTTCCTATTACTTTGACTTATACTACTCACTGCAATGGTGGCTTTATATAGACACTTCCTCCTAGACAAGAGACACTTATGATTTTTAAAGAGCAACAGCAAAAGGTAACAGAGTTTAGAACTGACAGCTGCCTCAGTCATATTTAAAGGGTTTGCAGACTTTGCCCTTTGTGGTCCTCCACTAATATCCAAGTGGGATGCGGGCAATTAGCAGCTTGAAGAAGTGGTGAGGAGCTTCTGTCTGGTGCTTTCCACACATAAAACCTAGACACTGTCTACGCCCTCAAACCAAGAAACCCAGAAACCCTTTTTCTGGTGCCTTCAAACCAAGGGGGACCACGAACAAGACAGCCAATTCTGGCAGCAGCAAGAGTCATTTTTTTCCACAAGGACCATAGGTGTGAGAGACATGGCTGGGAACAAGGTGGGTATCTGGTGCACAGTTGAATCCCAAACCACCATTGGAAGGAGCCCATGGGGAGAGGATGGTGTGAGCTGCCCTAGTAAGCAGATGATGGCTTGGTCACCCCTGATCTAGGAGAATTCTTTGCCCACATTAAAGCACAGAGATGCTTGAGTGATTTAACAGTTCAAGAATGTCAGCTTGTCACTGCAAAGATTATATTTGCACATAAATACCTGCATTCATACAAAAAGCTCATGGTTTTTTGTAAGAGTGGCACAGATTTTTCTGTTGCTTGAGTTACTGCCAATATGAGTTTATTAGTTTCCTATATGCATCTTTGTTTTTCTTCCAAAGGCTGCAGGGACATCATTAATAAAACTGAAGCCTAACACTTCTTAGTGTGAATGTGTTAATTTGTTTGAATTTAAATAAATATGGAAAACTGATATCTCTAGTCATCTTTATTTGGTATTCCTCACTGTCCATGTAAAAATTTTCAGTCATTCAATAAGATAACAGAAAATACGGTATATCACTGTCAACTCTTTTTTTTATTTATTTTATTTTCCCTAATTTCTTCTTCAGGATCCAGACCATTAAATCAGGAGACTGCAAAATAAACTTCCTTTACTAAAAAGTGTTCTTATCCAGACTTGCAAAGGAATTTAAAGCAAATGAAATTTAGAGGCTCAAAAGCCAAGTAAAATCCAAAAAGCAAAAGTATTTTAATAGGAAAAAATCAACATAATTTTTAAACAATCCTATGATTTTTTGAAGCTGACTCATGATTCTGTAATGTTTAAAGTTGGCAGTACTGATACCCTGTGATTTAGATGACTAATCACAGACTGAAAAGCTAATAATCAAAGTAAGCAGTTTGTGAAGTACACACAGACCAGAAAATATGTATCTTGACTACTCAGCAAAGGCTTATGTACAAATTGACAACAAAGAGAATCAGTTTATATAACGGTTTCACAAAGAGAGAAAAGAGCTAATCAGTTAATCAGTTATTTTATTTGTATCACATAATGCTACCAGCTGCAGTACTGAGTGTGAAGAGGGAAGAGCATGAAACGGAGAGAATAACAGGGTAGCACTTCAGCACTGCATTCACAGGGGAGTGTGGATGGAATTCAGCAAGCAAAACGCAAGAGTAAAAACTGTCTGAAGTAGGACTGCAATTACACTGCTCAGCAGATGAGAACATACCTGGGGGAAGGAGGGAGGCAAGCACAAAAGGAAGTGAGGAGAGAAGTGATCTTCTGGCAATAAAGAGTTAAATCTGGTTCAAAATGCAGTACATGGAAGATGACTACGGGGAAGACTAAAGGGAATAAAAGTAGAAGAAGAAACATTTGCAGACAGGTGGAGAAACAGGGGTGACTCCTGGTTTCTTGGCAGGTTTTCTGATTAGATCAATTTTTTGTGCACAGTAGTTCTCAGCTGGGCTCTTTCTAATCTTTTCTCTTATCTGATGGTAGGCAGACAGCAGAAGGAGGTATATGTAGCACGTGCTTGGCACCAGTCTTATTTCCTAACAAGAAGGTGGATATTTTTTTTTCTGAAATTCTGCTCATAGCAAAGTGATGTTGGCAGAAGCTAAAGCATCTACACGTATTGAAGCTGCTCAATCAGCCTAGTTCCCTTAAAGTAAAAATGACAAGAAAGGATGATTTCTAATTTTCAGAAGTTAAAGAGGAACTGAAGAAATACAGCTAATATTGTGGAACTTAATTTATTGACTTGCAAAGGCAGAAAAAAAAAACATTTTGAAAATAAACACTACACATTTCTCTGAATTAGTATTTTTGTTGCTACTTCACTGCAAAATATAAAGAATGTGTGGCATTGGCCCACAAATTTGTATCCACTTTATATAAAATTTATGTCTTCTTTATATAAAATTTATATTCTCTTTATCTAAAATTCAATAGAGCCGTTAGTAGTTTCAGAAAATTTGCCTGCAAAGGCATATTTAATTACAAGTCTGCCAAATGGGAGTTTCGCTTTCTTTTGAAGAACCTGTTTTAAGCAGGGTATTATATTAGTAGGATCTCTAATCTGATCCTGCATGGAAGCTCATATATCCCTGGGAAAAGGAAAAGACAGCTGTTTGAAAATGAAGGTTGAATAAAAGCAAGCAAACCCAAGAAATTGGAATGAATGTAGAAAAATGATCCATCTGTATTAGGGCTTCCTATAGCAGCTGTCACTGATCAGCCATCATTGTAACATCTAAGGTGCTGCAAAATTGGAGTGGCTCCCAAAATTCAAAGGAAGATTGCAGACTAAATGAGAAAGACAGAGGGACGTATTTCACAGCTGTCATCCAGATAGGAAAGATATTCCATTCCTTACTCCAGATGGAGAGCAGCTCACATTTGGATGTGGGGAGTGAGAGGGGGACTGAAATGCGGGGATTCATTCANTACCTGGGGTGCATCAGGAAGAACATCATCAGCCAATCAAGGGAGGGGATTGTCCCACTCTGCTCTGTACTGGGCCTGTCTCACCTTGAAAATTGTGTGCAGTTTTGGGGGCCACAATATTAGAAAGACACTGAGCTAAAGGAGGGCCACAGGAATGGTGAAGGCCTTGAGGGGAAGCTGTATGAGGAG
>WAAG01014906.1:0-14418 GCA_013390105.1 Tichodroma muraria | reverse complement strand
GGGGATTCATTCATGAGCTGCATGTACAATGCAGCTCTTTTGAAGACTTTGCAGTAATGTACTGGGAAAGGCGTGGGGGGCATCAGCATAATTATTCTCCTCACGCAGGAAATGTAGGGGTCACCGAAGGGAGCACTGTTGCAGGATACATGCCTCACATTCAGAGTGTATCTGTTTTGCTTTTACATTTATTTTTAATAAATGCCTTAACATTAGCTATGGCACTCTTACTGCATGGGACCCTTGTCTGGTGACAACTTTCTGCCTCTGTTGACATAATTTCTTAATTAACGCCAAGTGTGAGATCTACTCAATAATATAAATATTTTTATATTTATATTAGGAAAGGAAAAGATACTTAAATATATTGGGGAGGGTGACAGAAATGTCAGTGACAAAATGTCCTAAAAGTGCTTCATGAAAAAAAAAATATGGAGAGCTGTACCTGGGGTGCATCAGGAAGAACATCATCAGCCAATCAAGGGAGGGGATTGTCCCCCTCTGCTTGGTCNTCTGCTCTGTACTGGGCCTGTCTCACCTTGAAAATTGTGTGCAGTTTTGGGGGCCACAATATTAGAAAGACACTGAGCTAAAGGAGGGCCACAGGAATGGTGAAGGCCTTGAGGGGAAGCTGTATGAGGAGTGGCTGAGGGCACTTGGTCTGTTCAGCCTGGAGGAGACTGAGGGGAGACCTCACTGCAGTTATAGCTTCTTGTGAGGGAAGAGGAGGGGCAGGCACTGATCTCTGCTCTGTGGTGAACAGTGACAGGACCCAAGGGAATGGCGTGAAGTTGTGCCAGGGGAGGTTTAGGCTGGATATCAGGGAAAATCAGAATCAGAGGGTGTTTGGGCACTGGAACAGGCTCCCCAGGAAGTGGTCATAGCACCAAGCCTGACAGAGTTCAAGAAACATTTGGACGAGACTCAGGCACTTGGTGTGACTTTTTGGGTGCCCTGTGCAGGGCTTGGATCTAGACTCGAATATCCCGATGAGTCCCTTTCAACTCAGCGTATTCCATGATTCTTGAGTCTAACAAATGTACATGAAGTGGACAAAAGTTGCTGTGCAATCACCATGCAATATACTGACAATAAACTGACAAAAGAACCCTGCGTATTTTCAAGGGGTGTTTTTAATATCCAGAGAATTTCAGTGTGTTTGTTTAATTGAAAAATCATAATATTCATGCAAAACAGATAAAAATTAAAGTGAAATAAATCTTGATTATTATGCCTGCATATATGGGCCTTGTAGAGCACATCCTGTATATTCTATGTGTTCTTACTATTCATACCATTTGATATGTGTTTACAAGACACGATATTGTTCCACCCAGCTCACCTCTCTCTAGATGCTCATAAACTAACATACTGATCTAACAATAGACATTAAATATGACAGTTTGGGGATCTGCCTTAGGGAACTCAAACATTTCTATTTCATTTCATGAACACTTTGTAAGCTCATACACTTGTTTATGGGTTTTATTGCAACCTTGAATTGTTTGTCTTGCTTCAAGGAAAGGAGATACTGATATACGAGGGGTGGTTCACATGTGCTTCTCTCTTCTATTTTCCCTAAGAATAAAGTCTGATTCATATACTAAAGGCTTTGCCAGGAGCCTGACTGTCCCTGACTGAAACTGTCACAGCCTCTGCAGAATGAAATGGCAGCATGGGGGAAATACAAAGGGATTGTGCACAAGCTGTTATGAGACAAAGTCTCAACACAGCTCTGGAGGGAAAAAGGAACAGCACCTCTGAGCTCAGCCCTCCAGAGAGACCTCAGCCTTGGCCTCTATATCCACAGGAGTCTTAGAGTGCTGCTAAAGGTCAGGCCAGAGCAACCAAGGGTTTTCAGGGAGTTCTGGAAGACCAAGATCTCCTCAGGGCTAGTGGGATGGTTATGAGAAGGAATCAGGACAGCAGGATGCCTCCACTAGAGTAACTGCAGTCCAACAACAGTGCCTGATGCAGCAAGCTCTGGAGTCATCTTGCAGAGAGGGGGCTCCCAGTAGTACACTGAAACCGTACCAGAAACTCCATTATCTCAGGGAACTGCTCTGTTCTTAGGAGCATTAGCTCATTGCAGCTGTGTATCTCTATCTGAACAATTTATTTCTTCACTGAAAAACTGTAAAATGTGGGTGCACAAGGACAACAAAATCAAAAAATTGGCAGTGCTTTATGAACATGAATTCTTGCATTTCAGCCTGCATGACACCCAACAAAAAGCTGCCTCGTATCAACATCTGCCTCATTTCACTCTCTATGCTCATATCTCTGCTTGCTCTGCATCCTTTCAGATGACCACTGATGTCTCCATAAGTGGAATCCTTTGCTGAAGACCTGTTAGCCTCCAACAGATCTGTGGTTTTTGATACAGTAAGGGAAAACAGGCAGCCATCTCACAGTACCGTGAGTACATTTGATCTCTGAGAACTGCCAGGATGTAACCCACAACTCCCCCACTGATGATGGTGCTGTTAAGTCGCTGATGCACAACTAACAGACTGTTTAGAAGCAAGTGGCTGTGGCCTCAAGGAAAACCTGAAAGCAGACAACCAGCACGGCTGCAGTGCAGCAGCTCTGGGCCCGGGACTGCGACGGCGAGCTCGTCACACAGCAGCAGTGAGCCTGGGGACGAGAGAGGGCTGTGGGCGGGAGCCCGTGGGTCGGACAGCAGGGACCCCCAAGGCCACAGAGAGCTCCAGAGAGGCTGGGAGTACCAAAAAGCCAAACCACCACAGCCATGAAGGTGCTGTACATATAGTGGATGGGATTCACATGACTCATATTCATGCTCTCCATAGGCAACAGAGAGAAGCAGGCACCCTGAGACATCCAGATGGGTTTCTATGGCAGACAGATGAGCCATCTCTGAAAGCCTGTTCTCTCCATTGACTGCAAAGGCTGACTACACAGGATCCACAGCAGTGTATTCTGTGGCTCAAAAAAATTGGAAATTATTGCACCACAGTTAACTTGACTCTATTTCCCAAATATACACCTCATCTAGGACTTCTATATATTCTGAATTTTGAAAACAAATTTATTTCTGCTGGTTTAAATACTACAGTTACTCACCAGTCAGTTTTGCATTTTGCTTCTTCTATATTACAAGATAATAGGCATGAAATATTTTTATTATAATATTTATAAGTATATTTACACATTTATCTAGCCTACACATAAACATGTGAATGCAGAGTTTTAAAAAATTTTGTTCTCAGCCTTCACTGTCAAGTATCATTGCTGCTTTAAAAAGCATTCATATGAATATTTACATTTGAAAGTGTGCTACTAGAGATTTACAGTATGCTTTCATATGCTGCATCTCAAATGCATATAATGGTATACATTTTGTTTTAGTCAGCAGACTTGAGCATAGTCTGTTCTATATTTTGCTGGGTTCTTCTGAAACCTTTGAAAGAGAACTCAATTACCAATGATTTCAAGGGGTTTTGGACTTGACTTCCTATTATCTTATTAAGACAAGTGGCCCGGTTTTCTTCCATTTTAAAATTCTCCCCAAGTTGGAAGGCACAGTAATAGCATTGTCACTCTGAGAAATGCCATACACCTCACCTGAAAAGACATGTTTGGAGAGATAAAACACACATTTGGAAAGAAAACCCTGTAACTGCTATAAAAGTCACAGGTACTGTGAGGTTGGAAGTAAGGAGTAGCAAATGTGGTGGATGACCTCAGGCTTGATATCTGCTTCATCCTGCTGTATCATCCACTTCTACCTAGGCTGATGTTCATATTTCAAGCCCTACATAGAGAGCTGAGGCTAAATCCCAAAGTCCCTCACCAAAACTGATGTTAATTTAACTTAATTTTCAGCCATAGGTTCTTGCTGTGTTTTTGTCTGCAAGGTAGGAAAGCATGCTCCTGTCAGATCCTTTTCCCCTGCTCTAGATTTGTGTTCAGTGGTCTGGGGACATCCCCACCTTCCCTTCCACAGGAACAGACATCCCTGCTGGCATGCCCTTCACAGAGCTCTGTGCCTCTACTGCTGTGGGTTGCCCCCAGGACCACCCTCAGCACCTCTGTGTCTGCTGGGAATGCCACCAGCATCCTGCAGCACTCAGACTGCCACCCTGCTATCAGGAACAAAGCTTCATCCCAGCTTCTGCCTCATATTCCTTGCCCATATGCCTTCAGTCTTCACCCCCAATTCATTGCATTGCACTTGAATTAACAAAGCAAAATAATGAACAGAAACTATTTAGAGAAGAATCCACATAATTTTGTAGCATCTATGTGCCTTCCACACGCTTTACCAGCCATGTGTTCATTTAGACCACTGCCAAAGTACTGAGCAGCTTTCAGACAATAACCAGTCTCTGCAGATCCCACCCAGGAAAAGACATAGTCAAACCTGAAAATTAGACAGTTGCTTATTTCTCCTAACACAGTTGTAGGTTTTAATCAAAATGCCCTGTGATACCAAGCCAAATACTTCAGAGAAATGAAATTGCATCTATATCCACACAGTTGTTTCCATCAACCAATCTATAGTCCTGTCAAAGAAACACAATGGATTTATTTGACAAGCCTTCCTTGCTGTCAAAGCATATTGACTGGCATTATTCATGTTTGTTAACCTATCCTTTCTGTTGAGTCTTCCAAGGTAACTGTTCCAGTATGACAATGGAATCCAGATTGATGTAAGGGGGGGGATGTGTAGGTGTTCTAGGTCCCATTTTCTACCCTTGACATTTGAACTATATTTATAGCACTTTTTGAAGTTTCTGAAGTCTTGTTAGCTTTCCAGAATTCAAACTAGTGGTTCAGAAGCCGCCTCAGCTATTTCCTCCTTAACATTTTGGGTGGGGACTACTCAGAACTGACAACATGGAAAAGCTTGGAAGACTTCCATCACCCAAGGCAGGCTCACAGCTTTCACGGAGAGCTGCCTTTTGCCAAGACAACAAGCAGTGCTCAGCCACCTCACAAAAAGGGAGAGCTGGGCTGGAGAAACAGGGAGTATGCTGAAGAGTCAAGGTTACTGCACCCATTGCTGCTCTTGTGCACATCTCCTCAACAGGGAATGCATACCTTTATTACCATTTTGCCATTTTCTTCTGAATACAATCATAATTAGTGTAATTATTATGCAAAGAGATCCAAGAAATTGCTGCAGAACATGCACACTTCCAGATGGGTTTCTCAAGGTGAAGTGCTGATGGTAATACAATTGCTACTACACCTCCTAAATAACCATAAATTCAATGGGAGAAAATGAGGCAACCTAACTTGAGCTCCAGGAGAAAATGAGGAGAAAGAACTCAGATTGTATCATAAGGACAGGAAGGAAATCAAAGTATAATGATTTGTCTTTTGTGTTTTAAATGCAGTATTTTGTCTGTCAGATTCATTCATCTGATACAAAGAAGAGCAATAGCATACACTTCCAAGATAAAATCAATTATGTATTATTTTAGAGTTGTACAATCTCATTCTCCATAGAGGCCTTAATGAAACTTACATATAGCATAATTCTTATTCCAGATCTCTGAACAGAGCTGCTTTTTACTGACAGTTCACTGTACAAATTCCAATTTATGGTTTTTCCTGCATTCTCAGAGAGTATAAAATTGTAAAGACCATCTCTGCTTGAAGTAGAATATGAATTTTGAAATATAAGTAAAGTAAAGGAGCAAATTAAGACTCGTTTGATTTAATTCATTACCTGAGAGAACTTCTGCTTACAGTACCCTCCTATATTTTATGTCAGTTTTTTAAATAAATGAAAAAGGCTTTGTTCCTCAAAAACTCCCAAACTGTGGCCAAGTTAGCCACATTTTAATTAGTTTCTTAATTTATCTTCATTATGAAATAAAATAAGGAAATAACTCCTGTTTCTGTATTCCATTAAAGTGTTTCTGTAAAGTTAAAGACTATTTTGTTAACATGGTATTCCAAATTTCAAGCAATCTATTTTTGTAAAACCTAAAAATAATATATCACATTTCAGATTATCTTAATTTGCCAAGTTTTGGCAGAACTCACAAAAGTACTGCAGAATTTGCTGGAAAATTTGCAGAGTTTACAATGCTTAGCTCAGTTTCAAAGGGAAAAGTTAACTTCCATTTCCAAAAAGATTCTTTCAGAAACTCCATGTTTTGGTTTGTTGGGGTTTTTTTAGTGCTTGAGGCATTTCAAGCAGTTGAATTTGAGCTTTTTCTTGACTATTTGAGCTGTCATCACATTGTGTTTCAAGAGTGTTCTCACTGACAAGACAGTAGTCGACCCATAAAGCGTTTCATTCATTCCCTCTGAACAGATCAATTCCTATTAAGTCATTCTTGAGACATCTCTTAGAGGAAATGGGAATGGAAGGACATCTGCAAGCCAGTGGGACAGCGAGCCTCCATGCAGCAGGGCAGGAGGTAACGTGTTGAAGCACTTAGAGGTAAGTCCTAACTGGACAAAACTTTGTTTTGAGAGCATGGACAATGAAAGGTATAGTTAGTACCTTTCATTCAGTGTGTCCAGTTTCCACTTTTAAAAGCGTTTCACTTTTAAAAGGATCTGTTATCAGAAATAAAAAATGGAACAACAACCATGATCACTTAGTCTATTGACAGAACTGCTGAGTGGTGCATACACAGATGAAAATGTGAAATCTTAGGCAGAAATGAGAGGTCAAATCACCTTTGTGAACTGTGCTTTTTTAAAATAAACCTGAATTCCTAAACAATTACTCAGAAGATCCTCAGTGCTGGTACTTTATGGGGAGAATATGTACAAACTAAAGTGTAGCATGTAAGCAATGATCAGAAGAGCATTAATTGTAACAAACAGTATAGAATGATGGTACTCTCAAGTCTACTTGATGTGTGAGTATCTGATGAGACAAGACATGTTCGCAGCAACCCCTGCAAGAAGCAAAATAGATGATTAGTGCAAAAGAATCTGGCAGACTGGTATTCACAAAAACCACACAGCTTCTCATGAAATCTGGACTGAAATGTCATGGTCCAAGTTGAAGAGCCAGATTATTATTGTGTACAGCTTTGATCACGGACATTAGAAAGGCACCACCATTAGGTCAATGTGCTCAAGCCCAGCTGCTTGCTGCCAGGACTGTGGATAACAAGAGATGTTTCCTCTTCTCTCTTCCCTGGTTTGGCTTTTAGATTTCTTGTCAAAGCCCCACCGTGCTTGTGTCATGCTTGCTGTCTCTCTGCCCTAGTGTCCCTCAGTGAACAGGGATCAAGCATATGTTGAGAATAATTTCCCTAATAAGCAACTCTATATTTTGCATAACTGTGATATTATATAGTCACCATCCACTGAGTGCTATATGTTTCACTGACATATAAGGAGGCAAAATGGGACACAGATATATGCCCAGGTGCTGCTAGATTCAACACTCCTCTCTTTCTCCTCTGATTACCTACTGTAACCAGAAAAACTCCACTAGGGAACTAGGAATGCATCTTCTCATGAAAACAGTTGCATAAAATGAGAATTCCAAGATCATTGCAGTGAGCAAGGGCATAGCCTTGGCTATGGAAATAATTGAGTGAGCAATGTGACCGGAAGCCCAGTTCCCTTAGGCACTCACTTTCAATCTCCCGGACTTCCCCAGATGGAATTTTCTTCTGTACGTGGCTGCCAAGGCTCTTTCTCACAAAATACACTGGAACATTTCTGAGACTGACAGAAGGTAAGGAAATTGGTTTTAAGTTGTTTCCATAGCTGACTAGAGTCAAGCAATCAGCATCTGCCACAGAGGTGAATGCTCATTAACTTCTTGATCCCTCTTACTACAGATCTTTTATCATCAATGGGCAATTATTGGGTTTTTTTCCTTGGGTTATCTTTTGTTTGGTATTGTTTTTTACCAGAGAAGAACAAATAAAGAGAATGAGATAGTTACAAATTAATTCTTCTTGTAGTGCATACGTAACTATTTCAGTGAGTATGGAGCACTAAGCAATCAGAATACAGGCAGTCCCTTCCTCAGAGAAATACCCCCAACAACCAGCTTTAGCTTATTTTTGTCTTGCCTCATTAGGATTTAATTATTTTTGCAAAAGGAGAAACTCCAAAGAACTTCACCAAAAAGAACTAAGACACTGGAACCAGTTTCTGGTAAACTAGAAGACAGAAGACTGAGCCCCTTTCGACAGGATGGGGAATTGAATACCTCTACATGTAGCTAGGAATGCTGCTGTTATTCTATTGCTAGAAATTGGGTCTGCTCTCCAGCATGCTTGCTTTGTGCACAGTACTGGGAAAGCAGATTCACAGAATGAACCCCACAGATAAATAATTGTATATCTTGTAAATTCTAGGATTTAGGTAGGAGATCACAGCTGCTGCAAAATAACTTATCACATCTCCTTGAGGGACAGAGCAATTTGAGCTTTAATAGAAAGGAACTGTCTTTGAAGAGCGCAGCTGGGGTATGTTTTGTGGGGTTTGCTGCTCACAATACAAACAGGAGAAGGAAAAGGGTAGTACAGAAGCCAAACCCAACAACCCCAGGAATCAAAATGACATAGCAGCTTTCTCCTTTCCCCTGAGAGACATCTCTATTAGCACAAGGCTGTGTCCCTTCAGCAAATGAATGAAAGAACCAGGACCTTCTGATTCCTGTGAGACTTGCCCAGTGAGCTGTGGTTTTTGTATCATTGTTGGAGGATTTTTTAAATGCCCATTAGATTTTTTGCTAAGTTAGGGCTCAGAATAGGTATACTCCTTGACTGATTTCATCTAGGCTCTGATGAAATAGCCTAGTCTTATCATCTGCTGTGCCTTGGTCTGCACACGAGCTAGCTAGCATTTCTAGGGTGGTATAACACAGTACTCTATAAAGGAAGACTAAGTGGAACCAATAGCAATCAAACTGTATTTTACAAATCTTTCAGTATATATAGAAAACATAACTCAGAAAAATACAGGCTATGAGGTATATTTATTCATACTCTAGGTTAAATCTACAATGGAAAATCCCGCGCAGAACTAATTTCCTTATTTGAAGGTTAAGAAAATAGCACATAATCCACATGATATCATACATTCACTGACTGGATAATGGGTGGGGGGAAGACAGCTCACATAGAAATAGATAAGAAGTAATGGTGAATTCTGCAACAGGTACCTTAGCAAGAGGGTATGTACATTTATACATATATATACACATTTACTAAGTCCAGTAGCAGTAGCTATTTGAACTAACTACCCTAAATCCTAAAAACTTCAGACTACCTAGGTAGAATTTAATGAGGCAAAGCTAGACTCTAAGAAAAAAGTTTAGTGATGGACTAGGCGGTGTTAGGTTAATGGTTGAACTCAATGATCTTAAAGGTCTTAAACAATTCTATGATTCTATCTCTGCAAACATGCCATCTAATTCTGTTAAGTAAGCAACCAGGAACCACAATTTGAGTTAGATTATGTTATTCGAGTACAGGGTACAGCCTGACCATTTATGACAAAATCTGCAAGTCACTCTTCTATTAAAATGTGATGGATAGATAGATAGATAGATAGATAGATAGATAGATAGATAGATAGATAGATAGATTTTTTAAAAGGTTATGCTTATTTTAAGTGTTTAAAAAGAAACAAACATTTGAAATCTCTCATCTTTCATTTACACAAAAGTGTATACCACAGTTATTTGGCATAGTATATGGGAGTGGTTACTTGTAAAAAAAAGTACAAGATTATAACAAGAAAGGCTATCAAAACTTTGGAGCATGACACAGATTGCAAAGCAGGGTCATTATCCAAGTGATGTACTGCTTTATAAAGCATCAGTCAGAATCAACAGAGAATCAGTTAAATCCTATATCAATGGAGTTGCTCATTTCAATCTATTTCAACCGCTTTATCAGTGGGCTTTAGTTACAGCCTGTGACGAGCTTTGTTTCAGAAAGTGTTGCCACAGTAAAAATGTGTGGCTCTCCAAGGCAGTGCACAGCCCGTGTAGTTCTCAGACAACACTTCACAAAATCCACAGTAAATGAAGAGTAATAATTGAGAGAGAAGATTTGAGGTTCAGAAAGAGAAAGACTGGCTGTGGCCAACCATCAGATGCATTCCTGGTTTTGCGATGGAAAGTTCTGATTTGGCCACCACAAAGACAAAACATGCTGACCGCAACAGGTAAGAAACAGCAAGGCAAGTCTGAAGCAGCATTACCTCTCTGCTGTTTTGTGCCATCCGTCCATAACTTCTACTCTTCCAGGGCAGAGGGCAGTGGCTGATTCAAGGTAATGGCAGGGAGTGTATCCATGCTTTCCTCCATACAACCAGCAGAAAGAGAGAGAACAGCAAAGAGCACAGCAAAGTCCTCGTGCAGCTCTGGGAACGTTTGTGCAAGCCGAAGTGCTGCATGTTAAGATCTGGGAAGTAAATTAGGGCCCATTTACCTGACATATGAGCTCACAAGGAAAGGCTGGTGTTTAGAGAGCAAGTTTGGATTCTGTCCCTGATGGAAGGACCACCTCCAGGATCAGCTCACAAGACTTGACTACATTTACCTCAGCTGCTGAACATGAAACACATGCAAGGCTTTCAGTGGGCTGCTGAGAACCAGACCCAGTGTCTCTTGTCTTGCCCAGGTCGTTCCCACCCCTTCACTGTGCGTCCTACAGTGCTGGCAGAGAGGTCAGATCCTTGTGTTGGTTTTCCTCATGCTCGCTGCTAAAAAATGGGGTTTCCATTCCCTCCTGGTGCCCTGAAGCTGCTCCTCAGGACCAGCAAAGCCAAGGGCTCTGGCCAGGGTGAGCTGCACACCAGCAGAGCTGACTGCACCCACTGGTGACAACCCCTAGAACAGGCCCAGAATTGTGCAGAAATTACCATGAAAAATGGAAACAATCTGCCCCAAGCCTACAAAGCTAGTGAATCCTAAGTAAGATGTTTCAAAGATTTGACACATCCTGGCAACCCAACAGATATTTTGGAAATCAAAACCTGCGGTTTCTCCTAGTTTAGTGCTCAGACACTGAACTGAATAGCTTTGCTTGGTACGTATCATAAGGCAGCTCTTGCCTCATTTTAAGGCCACTTCGTTCTCCTCCTCTATCTGCCTCCCGTGCTGCAGCAACACAAGCATTTCACCTGTCCACTGAGCAAGACACCAGTTAAGATCGCCTGTCACATCTCATCAGGGCTGCCCAAGCCCTGGCACTTGGCTCATGACTTGCTGGGAGTATCTATGACCCTCAGGTTCCCAATGCCAGGTGCCCAAAGACACCTCTCCAGGCCTCCAGCTCCCTTGTCTGACATGTACAGCTCCACCACATATCCAGCACTAGCCCTGGGGAGACGTCATAGACACCCCCATGCATCTTTAGAGCAGCCAGAAGACATCAGCAACTGGGGTGAGCCACTTGTGTGTAAGAGCCCTTGTGTTAACCTGACCCTGCCCTGAATTCACCAGGAATATTTTAAAACTCCTGCCTGGCACCCAAAGAATCTTGAAGCGAAGGGTGTTACAACTTACCTATTCACCATAGGCAGAGACCTCACCCTGCACCTCTCCAACCTGCCATCTGCAAGTTCGAGCTGATGTTCCCTTGTTTCTTCGTTCCTGTGTGAGGAGAAAAAAGTCTCCTTGCTCACATTCTTCCTATTACTAGTGGCTTTTAGATCTCTCCCAGCTCTTTATTTCCCAGCCTGACCCATTCCAGACTATGTAATCTTTTTTCTATCCTTCTTTCTCTTTGCTATTGTTTGCCCACTTCTGCTAATTTTTTTTCACAGCAGCTTAAGGAAAATAAAAATATCTCCTTGTTTTTTATCAGTGATATATTAGCTGCAGCCTTTATTTGAGTAGCTCCAAGCTTGATTGCTATTTATTATTTTTAAAGGGAACAGGTGATTAATGGGTTTAGTCCTCTCTATAATTTGGATCTGTAGTGAATTTCCATGTGACTGGATTAGAATGCAACAGAAGTAAATATAGGGACCTGTCACTGAAGTTTATGGCATGCATACCAAAGAGAAAAGATTCCTTGTATTGGCCACAAGGACAAACAACGTCCACATCCATAGTCCTGGAAACAACTTGCTTCTGCCTGAAATCTAGACTGTCACAGTCCAACTGCCTAACCAAAATAAGACACATATCCATGCTCCACTTCAAATGACAGTGGAGTTATCAACTCTTGTGGAGCTTTGCTGTAAGCTGGTCAAAAAAAAGCTGTAATATGACCCTGGAAGGTAACTAACATATAAGCTGTGTAACATGAAGCTATGATGAAGCAAAAGCACTTTAGCTGCATCATGTCATAAACTATGTGAGATCGATCATGCCAGAGATGTCATTTATCCTCAAGATACTCCAATTTTTGAGAAAAACTCATAGTGATTTTTCCCTACAATTACTTTACCTTAGGATGGCTTGTGTCAATCAGTTACTCTGCAGCAAAAACATGCTTTTCAAGCCAAAACTGCATGCAGCAGTCAAGGATAAAGAGCAAATATGAAGACAGCAATCAGCCCCTCTTTGGTGTTTGCTGAGCAGTCAAGCCTGGCTGGCAGTTGGACACAAGGCAATCATTGATGTGCAAACAGCACTTTGCACTCTGTTCTAATTTATATATTTAAATTGAAAACACATATTCCTCTAAATCTGTAATGTGCACACCCTTCTCCTGCAGCAAAAATTTACTCTTGCAAAGTAAATTTATCTGATCGCAATAAAAAGGTTCCATATCATGTTTGCCAAAAGCAAATACACTGCACTGTCCCTGTCCCCAGTTTCACTTGGTGCTTTTCTTTCTAAAGAAACACAATGCTACTAAATTTTCCTGGGTTTCTTTATTTCTTTTCCTTTTTTTTTACTTTATTTCTGGGGCTGGAGTTATTCCTACAGCAGTTTATACTCCCCTCTTCACCCACATAAATTTCCTTTCCCCAACCTTAAGTGATAATATCCATGGGGAGATTCCCCAAAGCTTGCTCTGCCATGATATACAGTGACACACAGAGAAGGTTCAGAACCACTGGCTTGGGCTCTTACATGGTTTTGGGGCATGGTGAGGATGGAAGACCTTTGAGTAGCTTAAGCTCTGCTTAAGCCCTCACAAAGCACAGACTGGAGCCTGAGCCTCCAAACACTTTGGCTTCTTACTTCGCGTGGCTCTTGCAGTTAGCCGTGAGTTCTAGGCGCCAGGATAACTGCATGCATTCATACAGGTGCTAGATATTTCGTCAAGTAAGTTATTAGATCTATAGCTATAAAGTATCTGATGCTGAAAATAATTACAAGCTGAAAGACAAACAGTACAAAATACCATTCAAAGGCTTCTGTACACTGGGGCCACATATTCACAAACAGTGAACTGAAAGCATGACTTTTGAGGTCATTGCATGTTTGCAGTTGGTCTGCTCCAGAGAAACCACAGCATCTGGCTGTTATGTGCTTAGGCACCTAAGAAAAGAACATTGAAAATAATAATTTTTATTCAGGTCAGCAAGAGTGGCTACAAAAGAAATATTAGAAAAGATCCCAACGGAATAAAGAAGATGGCTTTCAAAATTACAGTTACCTCATATTCAAATAAATATATTTAAATGGCTGGTCTTGGAAAAGGTCATGGTCTTTATGAATCATTCATAATGTATTTCTTACTTGATTACTTTGCATGGGATAACGTGTATCTTCCCTCTTTATAAGTAAGGAAGATGTATTTACATCTCAGGTTCAGCCTGAGATGCAAGCTTGAATGCAAGGCTGTAAATAAATTTAATTTTAATCTGGTAATTTAATTCTTTAAATCACTGAAAAGGGAAGTGGTCCATTGCTCATGCTAATGGCAATAGTTTACTTACAAAGAAAGCCAGGAACTGAGAGCCATTAAAACTAATACTAAAACTAATGCAGTATTTCCAAGTTAGTGAATCTACAATATAAAGAAAACAATAAACTTCACGGTGCCTGGTTTGTCACCTTAATTCCTCCAGGAACACTTCCGATATCAAAATGTATTCTAAAAGGATATGTGCTAAATAATTTAAACTGCATTTCTTACTGCATGCATCACATTTTCACTTTTGCTATCAATTTTTCACCATTGTATGATTATTATGTGTAATTAGAAAAACAGAGTCAACACCTAGAAAGCAGGTGGCTTACACAGGATCTGAAAATGATGCTGTGATATCTTTTCTCCTACATTTTTAGACATGTGTTCATAAACAGAGACTACATAAATACTGACGAACAAAAAATGACACACAAAGAAAATGGAAAATATAGAACTGCACAAGATCTACTGTATGTGCCATGTGTGATATTTAAATTTATTTACAGCTAATGTAGTTTATAATCCACCTCATCATCAGATACCATAATCCAAAACTGTACTTCAGGTACTGCTTTCCTACTTACAGCACCATTAATTAATTACTTAGCAAAAAAAAGCAAACAACCTCCCC
>WAAG01014904.1:67408-81397 GCA_013390105.1 Tichodroma muraria | reverse complement strand
AGTCACTCTGCTTGGAAAACTTTACATATTTAAAAAAAAAAAAATCTCCAATCAAAAAAACCCCATGTGTTAAAAGTATTTTAGCCAAGCATGTTATTTCTCTTAAATATATAACAAAACACAACTGTCCTCAAGGTAAATATCCTCTGTTTTATTACTTTAGATCACTTTTCAGTGCTGTAATCATGTCATTAGGACTGCAGTTCCTGGCTCCAGAAGAAATAACCACCTAACTATAAAATTCTGGTTTCCCAGTCTATTTTGAGGGGACAACCAGAGGTCAGTGGGTCTGAGCCCCTACCACTGAAACCGATGGCAGGAGGTTCAAGGCTCTTGCTCCATGGTGTGTCTCAAGGAGAATATTTTTTTTTTTTCTCAGCTACAGTTTCTAACAGATGTTCAGGCAGGCAGCTCATGGCCTTCTTCTGAACTGGATTAGAGAGCTGTGTCAGGAAAAAAGTGTGGACAGTCTGTGTCACCCACAGATGCACCAGCAACATTCCTGCTGGTCCCACCAGGGGCTTCCATGTTTCTGGTGGTTTTTTTTGTAGCCTAAAAATAAAATTGAAATGGGGAAAAAGCAAAGTTTCTTCCTTTGTCTTATAGGTGGAAATGAATTAGAACAATAAATAATTGAAATCAGTCTTCTACAGGTCTGTGTGAGGCCACCACAGTGACTCCAAGGATCTTAGCTTTTCCTCTGAGACCTTTTACCTTACTGTGCAATATCCTCGGGGATAAGAGCTCAAAACCTTTGGTTTCAGCCTATTATAGCTAGAACAGGCTTACAGTGTGGGAATTCCATATTTCATATTTTGTAGCATATTGTAATGCGTTATGTTTTATTTTCACTACCTCTGGAGCCAGGAAAGTTGCATCTGTCATGAGTAACTTCTGTAAAAAATAGGATAGTGGAGACCAAAGGATAACAAAAAATGATTTCACACTGAGAAGCCTCCCCCTGCAACAACAGCATTCATCAATAACGGTAATAGCAAGTGGTAGCAAGACACAAATGTCCTTAAACTACCTTGATGCATCTCTACACTGTTTTCTTGTCCCACCCTGCAGAAAAGATTTGGATTTGCCTTATGGGAAGGTTCCCTCCCAGGTGGTTCAGACACGGGCAAAATCTGCATCAACAAGTGTTAAATAACATGTCCATAGACCAAATCAGCTCGGCATAACCCCAAGAGATGCTCAAAGCCGCTTTTAATCCCAGGCATCCTTGCTCCTGCTGGGCTTGACAGGCCTGACCTGCCATGGATGTGCAGATGAGGACTCCAATGGCCCTTAAATAATGAATTTATTTATTCTCTTTTAAGAACAAGATTGCAGGTACACTTCAACCCCCTTTCAAGGTGATTTTTTAGCCCTCCAGTGTATATTTGCTGTGTTTCCTGAGGTCAAATCAGTGGCAGCTTTAATTGCACTTACAAGGAATGTTGCTAAAATGGGCACAGAGTCCTAAACTCAATGTTTTCTTCATTATTTTGCAACTTTGGGAGCCTGCCAACATCGTTGCGAGATTTGGCATGCACTTACCTGGAAAGAATGAGGCTTAGTATTTCATTTCAGCTTTGCAAGGTTTTCTCCTCCCACCAAAAAAAGAGCAAGCAGAGGAATCAGAAACACAGGCAAAGGGCAAGGCTGGTCCCTCTGATGTTGGTCGACATGATCAACATGGCTCTGCAAGGTCCTGGGAAGCTCTCCTGGAAATCAAGAGCAGCTGTGCCACAAGTGGCTACACCTTTAGCAGCTGCTTCTCCACTTCGCAAATTCGCGTGCACAGGGAATATTTCTACCTCCTCATTCCTAAAGCTGGATTGGTAGGTCACAGGATCATTAAGTTTGGAAAAGACCTCTAAGGTCATCAAGTTCAAAAATTAAGAGGTGAGAGGTTTGTCACTCTTGGAGGTGTGAACTGCAAAGGCCAAGCTGAGAACCTCACCTGCAGCCTTAAAGCCAGATCTGTGTTTAACTCCTGCTTTAGACCTTTAATACAGAAAATAACCCTCAGACAGCTGTTACTTGGTGCTTGGAACTCGTGGGCTAATTTTTGTTGATTATTTTAATGTAAAATGTTTTGACAGCCTCAAAAAGGGGGTGGAAATAAAGGTTACCACCACCCACATCCCACAAGAGCTGCTATCGACCAATACCTCTGCAAGTTAAGAGCAGGTTGGAACAGCCTGGTTTAGTGGAAGGTGCCCCAGCCATGGCAGGCAGGATGGGACAAGATGAGCTTTGGGGTTCCTTCCAACCCAAACCAGTATGTGAGTCTGTGAAGTCAAGCTTCTGCTTTCCCAGGCTGCCTCAATCAGGATTCAACCCACCCACTTATGTTTCCCTTTTACTGGTTTAAAACAAGGGCTCCATAGGGCTGGGACCCCTCTGGAAAATCATGGCATTGGAGCTGGGTTTCTTTTGGGCTGGCATGGTACTTACACAATGAAGGTGCTGCTCAGAACCAGGGTATTTCCTGAGGATCGTGCCTGGAGTGGGCACCAGGAGAGGGAGACCCACTGCAGTGCCAAGGAGTGGATGCTTCCTCCATCAGGATTCTTCAGCTGTTGAACAAAAATATTTTCCTGGTTAGATTCCCGGAGCTGTGCTTCCCCATCCACAATGTCCGACTTCCTCCATGCAGGCTGCAAAGACTAACTCCTGACTCAAGCTAAAATAATCCACCAGGCCTACAATTTAAGCATAGCTGTGTCAAAACCCTTCTGTGGATCTGGTCTTCCCTCTGCAGCCACCCCACTGAAAGGATTCAGCTATTTGGGAAATGAAACACTGTTCAGTGGGAATAAGGATGTCAGATATCGCTTCCAAAGAAGCGATGCCTCAGTATATTTTGGTTTAACATTCTTATGTCAGTGACACTGGCAAGAAATGGGAAAAGGTAAAAGCTCTGTGAGGCATGTAAATCAGGAATGGGAGTGTGACAGCAGGGGCTGGCACGGCTGTCACCAGGGCCGGCAGAAAACATTCCCCAAGGACCTGAATCCCTACCAGCACTCCCGACCCGAAGAGTTAAATTTTTGTTGTTCGCCTCAGCGGCATAAATCCGTAGCATTTTGACTGAATCCCATAAAAGTAAATCAGTGTAAGTGAGGCCAGACTGTGGCCCCACAGTCCTGCAGGACCAACGCCGGGAACAAGGGCCGGCGATCGCAGGGAGCAGCAGCTCCCGCCACGCTGGTGGCAGAGCACGGAGTCAGCCAGGGAGCAGCTGGGAGGCAGCCAGATGGGCAATGAAAGGGGCACAGCCAGCGCCTCAAAAAGATTGGTTTTTAATTGTAGGAAATTTTGCAAGACATAAAGTTGAATTATTTTCATTTTTTGCTCCAGCAGCAGAAATGTAAATGCTGCCGTTTGCAGAGAGGTTTTTTTTTGCTTTTTTTTTAAGTTGTTGTTGAGAGGCTACGCTTAAAAAGGGGCTGGTATTAATCATCTCTACGTCAGGCAAGTTTAAAGGGGCACATCAGGCAGTTCCTTGGAGGAGCTAATGGACAGGGGTCTCTTTTGCTGGCTGGTGTTTTTTTCAGAGCGGGTATCAAATGGGTCCACGTGGCATGAACAGAACACAGCTCCAGATGGGAGAGCAGTTCCCATCTCTTGCAGAGTAAATCTGCTGTTTGAGACTATATTCTATGACTGAAATTTTATACATATGACTTTGTTGGAGCTGGGATCTCTTCCTTTGAAAATGTGCTACAATAATAATTGCATTTACCAGTTGCCAGTCCTTCTCGCAAAATGCGTTTTCTTTTTATTTATTTTTTTTGTTCAGATTGTGAAATTAATTGTCTCTAGTTAATATAATTAAAAACAAACACTTGGGATTTCAGCAGAGGGAAAGAGGAAGGGAAAAAGAGGGGGGGAAAGAAAAAAAAAGCAAACTGCAGCCCTGATTTTCTATTGACAACGAGAAAGCTCTGCCATCCCTGAACTGTTTAATTATTGAAATGAACTGTAACAGTACACTGGATTGTTGCCGAGGTCACCGAGTAGTACTGGATGTCAAGAGGAAAGCAGCAGCTCCAAGAGCCCTGCAACGCCGCAGGCTCCGGGTGAAATCCCACACACTTTTTCTCAAGCATTCAGGCTCTGATAGGTAGCCTGATAGCACGGCTGCTTTGCTGGTATTACAGAGGTCCGACGGTGCTTGCTTGTTTTAAGACGAGCCAAGCTATGCTCTGGTGACCACCGTGACGCTGTGATTCCCATGCCCTATCGCATTCCTCTTTCTCAGATCCCAGGCATTTCTTTTTTCCCCTACGTGCAGTCCAGGATGTAGACAAATGAATTCCAAGTGACCTATGTGGGGGTGGACTCTTTGGAAACAAACAACAAAAATAAGATATCTCCTGTCCTCACTTTTTCATTTGCTCGTTCCCTGGATACAGTTTATTTGTGGCAATGAAATACACATTGTGTCTCTGGAGTTAGATCCAGCAGCAACATCTTTACCACCTCCTAACCTTGGCTTTTTTTTCCTTCCTTTTTTTTTTCTTTTTTTTTTTCTTTTCTTTTCCTGATTTCCTATTTAAGCCTTTACAAAAGACATCTTGTTTAACATTATCTGCTCCTTTGGAAGTCAGTCTGCCCTCTAAAGCCTATCATATCAAGACTTGCTATTGATTTAAACAATGTTTTTTTACAGGAAAAAGTTTAGGAAACTGGAAGTTTTGTAAAAAAATTCTGTATCTGCACTGACAGGAGGATCTGCTGGACAAATAAGGACTCCGTTTGCAGGGAAAGGGAAAAACTTCCTTTGAACCTTTCACAGTGAAGAAAATCCTGTAGATACAAAAACTGCTAAAAAGAAATGAAACTGCAGTTGAGGAACAGACAATAAACATTTCAGATTGCTTTATGGCACACTATTACAGGCAACTATCTTGCTTAAGTAGGCATAACATTTTTCACAGTATATATTTGAGGTTTTTTACGGGATAGATTAACAGCAGGGAAACATAGCTCTTAAAGAGAGGGCAGAAATAATTTCTGCCACTCCAGTGGCCTGATAGGTCACAAAAAATCTTTTAAAAATGGCCAGAAAAATGCACTGCATGGTCAAGCAGGAACAGCCTCCAGCCCACCCTGATGCTCTTGTGCTGCACAGAGAACCCATGAACAACAAAAGCTAGGAGTGACCCTTGGGATCAGTTCTGGCCCTGCAGGCACTGGTTTCCAAGAGTGTTGCTGGCACACCTGTGGAAGGTGCAGCTCTGCAAACTGGCGAGAGTTCCCGCTGCCAGGCAAAGCTCCTCCCCCAGTACCAGCGCTCTTGGAGCATCCACGAGCCCACTGCAGCAGCCCCTGGCTGCTGCTGTCAGAGCCAGCCTGCCCTCCCTCACCACAGCCCAGCTATCAGGCTGTCTGGGCCACCACAGCCCCTCATGGGCCTCAGCCATGCTCCAGAGCGGCTCTCGAGGACAGCGAGCTCTGCAGTGACATCTTCCAGGCTGCCAACCCTGCTAGCTTGAGCAATGGAACGAAGAGTGAGGGGGAAAGAACAGCATTGTGCTGGATTCCCTTCGGCTTCATTAAAATCAGCGATGTCCTTCAGCTCTGGGTGCTCCAGAGCTCTCCTGGCTGTGCACAAAGCAGGGCTCAGAGTGGCAGGATCCTGCCTGGCAGAGGCTTCTCAGCACTTCTCCTCTGCCTCGGCCCCATGGGGAGGGTTTGCCATTTCACACAACCCCAGAAAAGTTTGGCATGGAAGGGACCTTAAAGCCCATCCCATTCCACCTCTTTCCATGGGCAGGGACACCTTTCACCATCCCAGGCTGCTCCAAGCCTCGTCCAGCCTGGCCTTGGACACTTCCAGGGATCCAGGGGCAGCCACAGCTTTTCTGGGAATGCTGTGCCAGGGCCTCCCCACCCTCCCAGGGAACAATTCCCTTCTAACATCTAATCTAACCCTGCCCTCTGTCAGTTTCAAACCATTCCCATTTGTCCTGTCACTCCATGCCCATGTGAAAAGTCGTTCTCCAAATATTTAGCTAGTTTTTTAGCAGTCCAAAATAAATGAGAAAAAACGGATTTTTATTATTCCCCATGGAGTAACAACTTGCTCTGTTCCCCAGTTTACTTTTACCTCCTTGGAAACACACACTATTTTCTCCAGATTCTCCCACCAGTGGCTGGGTCCTCATGGGACCTCCTTCACCTTCCCTGGAATATTCAGAGTTTCCACAGAGGTAGAGGAGCTGATCTCTTTGTAAATTATGTGCACTAAACTGAGAAATTTAACAGTTCATCCCCCCAGGTAGCCAGTGACCATTGTATGCCTATCTACTTAATTTGACAATTAATCTTTGGAAGGCTGGTAGTCATTTTAGATTAACTTTTTTATCTTAAAAATCAGTAAGCAACCTCCTTCCTGGTTAATTTTTCTTTTTATTGTTTAGTCCTTCCACGCATTTTCACTGGTCATCTTGTCTGCTAAATTTGCTCATCCTTTTCAATGCACTTTGGGAATCAGAGGAGGGAGGAGGGAGACTTTCTAAGAAATTGGAAAACATTTTACATTTTTTAAGTAGGTAAGATTAAGTGTTTGTGCCATAGTTTACAATTATAATAAAATAAATCTAGAAACTATTTCATGAATGAGAGCATGTGCATTAGAAAACATATTTCTGTAACAGATAACCATCTTCTGAACACTAGAATGTTGGTAATTTGTCAGTTTTTCTTTTAATTAAAACTGTGTATATAGTTCATGCTCTGTTTGGTTCAGTGTCAACATTTTGGATGGGGGCTAAAACTGATTTCCTCTTGAATCTTTGCATTTCTCAGGACAACTGATGAAGTGTGCCTTAACATTAAGCTCATGAACCCATGAGGTTTTGCCTGTTTCAAGATCAGTAAATCAAGAGATATTAGAGCAACAGCCCTGATAAGACTCAAGACTTCTAACACTTCTGTAAATGCTCTCTTTACCAAAACTGCATCCATTTATCCTCTCAGACAACCTGTTTTAATTCATTGCATCATTACCAAGCTGGTCCACTGTAAAATGAATTAAAATTATGCTAGTTAGGAATTAAATTCTGAATATTTTCTCAATGTAACCCATGAAACATTTAAAGTGTTTAATTTTTTTTTTTCCCTCAACAACAGAAAAACCTGCCTGGTGTTTCTCTATAGTTTTAAAAAAAAAAATTTTTTCTTTTTTTTAATTTTTGAAAATAGGAAAACTTGCCTGGTCTGGGTTGGAATGGACCTTAAGAATCATCCAGTTCCAACCTCTGCCATGGGCAGAGACATCTTCCAGTGTACCAGGTTGATGTAAGCTCAATCCAGCCTGCCTTGGACATTTCCAGGGATCCAGAGGCAGCCCCAGCTTCTCTGGGCACCCTGTGCCAGGGCCTCACCCCCCTCGCAGGGAAGGAATTTTTTGCATATATCCAACCTGAATTTCTCCTCTTTCAGTTTGAACCCAGCACTCCTTGTCCTGTCACTACATTCCTGATGAAAAGTCCCAGATCTGGGTGAGTTTGGAGCCCAGCCCTCCTGCCTGTCACACACAGAGTGGAAATAACCACCGCATTTCTTAAAAACACACACATCTCACCACATTTAGCTCCAAGCCCCAGATCCTTCTACCTTGCCTATTTTAATAAATACTCGTGGCACTCAATAAAATTAAAACATCAGTGAACAAAACAGATCCATATGAATTTCCCCCCAGGGATTAGGGAAGAAGAGGAAGCACATCTGGTACAGGAGAGTCGTGTTGCTAACTGTGCTCCACTGCCCCACTGATAGGTGAGAACAGCGATAATCTCATTTATCTGCAATGTACCTGAATGCTTCTTGGATCAAAGCCTGGGGAAGGCAAAGGAAAAGGATGAAAAGTGAGAAAGCCCACTCAAAAAAGACAGCAACTTCCAGATGTAATCACCATGGCAGTGAGGTGCTTGATTCCCTAGGAATTACCTCAAGACAAACACGGTAAGAATTACTTTGGAGAGGATGTGAGGAAAAGCACACCATGAGAAAGAGGAGCAGATGCATCTTTCGAGCTCAGTATTCCTCATTCCTCTAACTTCACATGCCCTTTACACAGCCTTCTACTAATTTTTCTACACTGATAATCTATAGAACCTAATTACACAAAGTCTAAAAAAGCTTCTTCTACGAAAGGCATAATGCTGATATCTGAGTCACGAGCACAGTTAATGTAATCTAACACATATTGCGGGAACCTACTGCACACAGATATTACCAATTAGCACATGATTTTAACAATCAACATTCATGCAATTAATAGAACACTTCATATTCCTTCTAATTTTGAGCTCTGCATGAGCATATGTTATCATGACGGAATGTGGGATCATTTATTTATACTGGAAGCAAAGCACCACATAGAAATCAGAGATGCTGAAAGTTAGCCTGAAAGTGAAACAGGCTCAGCTTTGCATTGAGGAAAGAATGTTATTTGTCTGACTTCTAAGGTATTTATTTACCTTACCTTCTTGTTGATCCTTGTTGTTGGTGAACCTCTGGAGAGGAAACTGTGTCTTGATTACAGTTGGGGAATACAGCAATGTGTTCATCAACAAGCACTTCGCTCTAAAATTGAAAACTATAACATAACCATCACTCAAAAATACGTCTTGCTTAGATATTTTTATATATATATATTCAAAGATAGCAATAGACACCTTGTTTTCCGTAACATGTATTATTTTTCTTTACTGTGAATGGGAAAGAATACTTATATGTACTTATGAGAAAGATGAAGGCATACAGAGATTAAACCCAGATCCCCACAACGTTTAGCTACTGACTTACTTTGAATTCCACAGATTTAGGCATTTGATACCTTTAGGATCCAGTCCTGTCTACTTTTCTGGCAGGAAAGATAGGTTTCTCTTGGTTTCCCAGAGGAAGCAGGGAACCAAATACCTGTTTCCCAGAGAAGTTGCCATCCTACCTTACCTGTCTCTCTCCTTCCTCCTCAGTGTTGATTTCAGTAGGAAGCAATGAAACCTTGCTTTAATTACTCGAGTTCTAGATGTGTTACTGGCTCATTAAGGAGAGGGGATGCTCAGTAGAGAAGGTGGTTTTTGCATGTAGACTGCAAGGACTCACTCTGCACTGCTGCAGTGGCTGGAGCTCCTACATTCCCTGTCTGGTTCTGAGAAGGAGAACATCAAAACGTGAGGACTGTGAGAGCCGTGGCTCAAGAACATCTTCACATCTCCAGCTGCCTGGTCAGAGAGATGTCCTCCTGTGGCTTCTGCCACTGAAGACACTCCTAGAGGCCTCCCCAGACAAACCCACCCTCCAGGAGCTCCTCCTGGCAGCTTGGGTACACACATGTGCCATACCAGCATCCCACCATACCGACCTTCCCTTCAGGAAAATCTCTCCTCTGCTCCCGCTCTCAATACATTTCGGAGAATGTGACAAGAGCTGCTGTCACCAGGGAGGCTTTTCCACCTGCAATGGAAGGTGGTGACTGTCCCCTCTTTGCCTTTCCAGTGGGTTAGGAACAGCATTAGATTCCCCTGGGTTTCTGCTTTGGGAAGAGCTCTAAGCCCAGTATGGAGAGGCTGCTGGTGCAGGGAATTCTCTCCAGCAGCAGGTGCCAAAGCAGCTTAGGCTGCAGATGTAGACTCTAAATCATTGCCTTTCCCTCTTGCAGGACAAGCTCCTGTGAGAATTTGGTTTGCCACACATCTGACGTGTATTTATGAACAGGAGAAAAGCAGCCATTCTCAGGGTATAACTGTATTTCTAAAAAATGTCAAGGGAGTATTTATATCTCCCATTACTGTCTCCCCCCATCAAGGGAGCCTTCATAGAAACATCACTTTTTGGACTGCTGCTGTTTCAAACAAGGACTGATTACAGCAACCTACAAGTTGATAAAGAAAAGAGATTTCACCTTTGACTGCACCTCTCATGTTTATCTCAAAGGCTTTCCAACCCAGTATTGGTAAAAAAAGGTTGTGAAACCTCTCTGAATGTCAGTGTCTGGTTGTGCAATATCCACACTTGGAAATAAGGATACAGTTCAGTCAGTCCAGATTTCCATAATGACCAGGGGAGATGCACAGCTACAGGCAAATGAGAGGGGGGAAAAAAGAAGGTCTCAAATTCAGTTTGTCCGAGGTAACTTCAGTGAAGGCAATAGAGCAGCATGAGTGTCACTGACGGGGGGGGTAAACTAAGCATTATGGCTTTTACACTGAGTAAATACATTAGCAGTGGCCTTCCTGCCAAAAGAAATCAAGAAATACTTTTTTTCCACCAACATTTTCAGTAAACTTCCATTTCTCTTAAGCATTATTTTTATTGAAGGCTTTACTGCACAAAGAATCCAGGGGGAACAGGAAATCGCACAATGGTGCAGGTTGGGGAATTCTCTAAAAATACGTAACCATGGCACCCTTGTCATTACCAATCAAGTGTTCTTGATAAAAAGTAAAGTAATTAGCCTTTGAGAGGAGCATAAAGCTAATTAAAAATGACAACTTAGTCATCTCGACAAACAACAGCTCAGAACCAGTCCAGAGCTCTAACTATAGCACAACGTGATAACCTGACCTGCCACAACCACTTGCCTTCAACCCCTAAAAAGAAGCCACAGTTTGTGAGAGTGAAACTTTGCTAACCTCTTCCTTCATTGTAAAATTTAGATTGGTCTCATCAACCATCCAATATTTCTGTTTGTTTTCTGAGTTTCTTCATCTTCTTCTAAGACAGTTTTGCTCAACTATCAGGAAATTTTTCCAAGTGAAATGATGGAAATTCGTGTAGTCTCCTAAAAGGAGATGACAAAATGTGAAACATGAACATATGCATTGTCAAAAAAATTCACAAGTTGCAAATGAGTTTAGTCTCATAACAAAGTTGCTTGCTCAGAATTTATAAATAATAACCAGAAACAAAAAGAAACCACTGGTCTCTCACTTATAGAGCAACTAGGGTTCTGTCCTCTCACAGGTGCTAATGACAAGGTTCTAATTCGGTTATATGGAGCAAGAATGAATATTTCTTCAATTTTTTGCCCTACAAAAATCCTTGAAGAGGACACATTATCAGAAAATTGTTACAATTACCACCATTTTTCTTAGCAGGTGCATTTACTCACACTGCAAGTACTGAAGGAAACAAGTTGCTGTATTTTCATGGAATCATGGAATGACTTGGGTTGGAAGGAACCATGAAGATCATCAAGTTCCACCCCCTGCCATGGGCAGGGACACCTTCCACCATCCCAGATTGCTCCAAGCCCCATCCAGCCTGACCTTGGACACTTCTGGGATCCAGGGGCAGCCACAGCTGCTCTGGGCACCCTGTGCCAGGGCCTCCCCACCCTCCCAGGGAAGTATTTCTTCCCAATATCCCATCTAACTTTGCCCTCTGCCAGTGGGAAGCCATCCCCTGTGTCCTGTTCCTCCATCCCTTGTCCCAAGTCCCTCTCCAGCTCTTCTGGAGCCTCTTCAGGCAGCGTTTTTAAACCTTTCTCTTTTCAAATCGTCAGATTCTACTAAATGTTTCCTAACATAAACACAAATATATGTATTATATATATATATATAATTAAATGCATTAACTGCAGCTTTCCTTTAGGCTGAGAGCTCATTCTCTTTAAGAATTAGAGTTCTGGAATCACAAAATCATTAAGCTTAGAAGCAACTTCTGAGTTCATCAAGTCCAACCATTACCTAACAATGTTGAAGTGCCCTAACCTAAGGTGCCTGCACACAACAGCATCTCCACAAAGTTTTGACACAGCTCCTGAGCTCATACTCACGGGATTGGATTCATAAGGGATAAACCAGTGCTGTGATGGGCCAATCACAAACAAGGGCTTCTCAACAGGCCCTGCTGAGTGATGCTGATACTTCATCACTCTGACAGTCTTTCCTCAAGCACACAAGAAATATGGATTTGATCCTCAAAACAAGGATTGACTGGAGAGCAGGAAAAGAGGTAGAAGAGATTATGGTTAGGTTTTGAGTATCCTACACTAATCTTTCACTATATTTTCAGTTCCTGCTTGCTGGGAAGGTCAGAACAGTGACTTAGAGGAGGCCTGAGGCTGCTGAGATGCAACAAATCGGAAGCACCCCACGAAACAGAGGGATTGCAAAGTAATGCAAGAAGTGAAAACTTAAACTCCTTTGCCCATTCTCATATGAATATATGAGAGGGTAAACTACTTACAGATGTGTATCTAGACCAAATAAAAAGGCCTTGTAGAGACAAGGAAATATGTTTCTTGTGCTGCCCTGCTTGCAGTCCCAGGAAAGCTTGAAGCAGAAATAAAATGTTTGCTTATATTCTGAATAAACGTTGGATGAAAAGAAATTCTGAGCAGCCGTGAACGAGATAAAGACCTTGATCCTGCTCTGTAATGCTTGGTAAGACACAGCTCAGGAAGTCCAGCTCTGGCTTAGGAAGGAGAGTCTCCCTAAGCCTCCTCCACAGCCAGTAGAGAGAGGGATCATCCATCCCCGGCTGGAGTAAGGAGGCACTGCTCCTTTCCAATCCATGGAAGCAGACCAACACATACAGGCTGAACATCTTAGGCTGGGATCCCAAATCTACAGATCTGCACCTCTTAATAATTACTCGCACGCCAAATGTAACAGCCTTGGACAACCTTCCTGAGCCCTGTTTTACAAGCTTTTCATTGAAAACTTTTTCAGGGTCAAATTTTTGCTCCAGCTGAATTCTATGTTGTGATTTCAGTGTAATTTTGGGTTATTCCAGTTTGCTTTTTCAATTCTTTAAAGTGGTTTTTCTCAAAAATGTTTGTAAAGATTTGTGTCTAAAGAAGTTTTAAAGGCCCTAAAGGAAATCCAGTTTCTTTTCATATGTCTACAGGAGAAGCAGGTGTTCTGGTCTCAGACTCTTACATGTTATAGGACATAAGGGAAGATAAGAGAAGTGCTGCCTTTCTCTTCCTTTTCTGCTTTCCCCAAGCAAAAATAAAAGTTTTACAGGGATGAGGTAGTAATCTACAACACCTGCAAGGAGCAAGCAGGTGACTTGATCTTTTGACATGCCATTTCCTTGTGTAGGGATGGTGGAGATGAAAATGAGCTATTTTTCTTATTAGGAAAGGAGAAAAGAGTGAAATCTCCACTTACTCTTGTACCTCTCCTTAGACCTACAGGCTCTAAACTTAATTCCAAGTTTAACCTGGAGAAAGAAATGGAAAAAATACTCTGTAAGGAACAGGACTGTGTTGGCAGCAGAGTGGATTCAGTGATCTAATAGTTCTTTTTCCAGCTCTGATTTCTTTGATACTATTTATAAAAAGGGAAGAAAAATGATGGACCACTCCAAACAAATTGTTACCAAAAACCAATAGCAAACATCAGAATTGGCCCTTTAAGAATTGTGTGGAGAGAGGGAGAGGACTAATAATGTACCTTTCCTGGTCCTGAGCTATGTTTATCTCCCACATTTATTTAAAAGCAAATCAAAATACTTTTAAGCAAGTTGGCTGGTTCCAAATTTAGGAACAATTGAACAAAGAGGAATCTGCTAATTCCAGATGGAGTGCATATAGTCCCTTGGCACTTATTACTTACCAAATGTTTCAGAAAGCAAACACATGACCTAAAAGATTTCGTGAGTGTGGGGTCCTCAAAAAGCTTTTAACAAGTCATGTATTTCCAACCGTATTTACTTTACCCACACACAAAACCCCTACTTCGTTTTCCTTTCCTTTTTTTTTTTTTAGGCAGACAATGCTGCCTTTAAAGACTATTTATGGATGATTCAGTTGTCCCATAAGGCCAGGAGCTCTAAAGGTGTCTCCTTTGAAAGGCTTCAGCTGTGGAGCATCTGCTGCCTGCCAGGGCCACCTTCCCCGGTGGGCGCAGGTGTTTTGCTAAAGTGGGATCCTCCTGCCCAGCCCTGCAGGAAATGGGCACCCGCAGATGGTTTCTCATCTCAGAGACACAAAATATTTCTCTGTTGTGTTTTTTTTTTTTTTTTTTT
>WAAG01014904.1:43812-62340 GCA_013390105.1 Tichodroma muraria | reverse complement strand
CATTCAAAATAAATTTCTGTATTCAAGTGTATTCATTTATGTATTAAGGAGATTCTTCCCTTTGCTTAGATCTTTCCAAGTGTAAACCAGGAACATCTCAGAGACTCACAGAGGATGGAACACCATTTCCACTGCTTTGGTCAGGTACATTTCAGCTGTAAAATGAGCTCAGGACCACACAGGACCTGCAGAGGCTTTGGGGGGGTGCTTTATAGCAACAGCAGAATTTTCTCGCTCCATTTTGTGCGGTGCGACTTAACGGCATTATCGACATCTTCCGTGATATACATCCTGTGATCAGTGCAATTACTGCATGTCATCACCACTGTAAATTTACCCAGCCTGAAACCATTTTAAACTTAAACTGCATACTTAAGAACTACTATCCACCTCCTCTTTGTAAATTAGCTGTATGATTTATCTGTGGGAACCATTTCAAAAAGTATACATTCAGAAATACATATACCACATGATGTCTTTTCCATATGGCATCTCATAATTATTTTGCTGTGTGTGAACATGATGAAAACAGTTTCATAATTCTCTAAGGGTTAGGGTAAATTATTTCAATTAGACATATTTCAGAGCAAACATTACCTTAGGGTTTATTAATAGTAGTACCTGAGAAGGAACAGCTGCCTTTTAAGCAGTGAGAGCTGTCAACTTCTCACTGCCCCCCTGTAGCACCCCTTTTGTGACTAAAAAATGGTAGATTTTCTCATGCTTTACCTAAACAGAGAACTTGGCAGCAGAGACCTGGTTGTAATCCTCAGCAAGGGAGCTGGTGGGTGGACTTTTTTCTCTATAAACTCTTGTATAAACCACACCAGTCTCCTGGTATTTATTTTGTGTAATGTTGGAAATCATACACAGATCCAACAGGCCATGTAAAGGAGTTTTGTAACTTCCTGAAATGCTTTCAGGCAAAATCTTTTCTCCAACAGCAGTCCCAGGCTGTC
The DNA here is from genome assembly GCA_013390105.1 of Tichodroma muraria. NCBI lineage: Eukaryota > Metazoa > Chordata > Aves > Passeriformes > Sittidae > Tichodroma > Tichodroma muraria. Next base: position 61,381 of record WAAG01014904.1, on the reverse strand, counting down.
AGGACAATATCATCATTTTTTAAGGGCAAGGTTCCTCTACTATTTGTAATAGGATAGCTTTGAAAAGACTTTGAAAAATGAAAATCTAAGTTAGATCAGCTAATTGTTAGAAATTGCTATTGGAATTATTAAAAAGAAAATCAGCTCCATTGTCAGAGGATATGGACTGTTTTACAAGCCTGCCTTGCAGTTTTCTTTGCTGCATTCCTCATTTAGTAGTTTTTATATATCAAAACTGTAAAACGATGTGCCTTGCTTTTGAATGACCAGTTGTGTGGGAACACCCCTCTGCTCAGATCAGCCCACCTGCTTTGATGCTCCACACAAGTTCATCTCCCTCTTTGCAAGGAATACTTTAATTTGACTCACAAGTGCCTAAGGATCCACGTAAACCCCCAAATCTGGAAGGGAAGTGTGCTGAAAGCCAGCCAAGGAACAGGCATGGAAATTCCCTGCCTCTCCTCACCCTCCACAGCGAGCAGAGGGGTGAGTGAATTGACCCTGAATGCAGAGTCACTAAAGCTGGGTGGAAGAAAGGAACAGAGTTACGTCTGCTGGCTAATAAATAATGCAGGTAGGATCTCACAGAGGGCTGGTGTGACTGAACACTTGTTACAGCCTGTGGGCTGCAGGAAAAGTGCTGTGGAGCTGCAGCTCTAAGCCAAAGACTGGAAGGTGAGGGCATCAGCCCTCCCCGAAATCCCACTTATCCCAGCCTCACACATGGAAGAGGGATGAAAGCACACAGTATGGGAAAAGTAGAAATTTAAACAGAAATACCTCTAGTAAGAGTTAAATTTACTGAGTTTTAAAATTAGTGTGTTGAGAAATCAATTCTCACCTTGGCTACCAGTCTTTGATCCAGCAATGCTCGTGTGCCTATGGGGAGTGGGATTCTTGTTTAGTTTATCAATTCCTCCACAAATATTTACACACACACACACAAAAACAGCACAAAAAGAGAGAAAGAGGATGTACTTTTACGCAGAACTTAGGTGTTGCACACAGAATCACAGAATGGTTTGGGTTGGAGGGGTCATTAAAGACCATCCAGTCCCACTCCCTGCCACAGGCAAGGACACCTTCTGCTATCCCAGGTTGCTCCAAGCCCCATCCAGCCTGGCCTTGGACATTTCCAGGGATGTGCAAACCCATGAAAGCCAATACCAGACTATCCAAAATGCTCAGTTATCACCTGACCAAACATGATTCTTCCACAATATCATTATCATACTTTAATCTTTTCATCTCAACCACAAGAGGAAAAAAGCATTTCCAAACAGAAAAGAAAAAATTGATAGGTAAAAGGAATTCAAAGCTATAAAATATTTCCTTTTGATTCAGGTCCTAGTATTTTTGCCTAGTTCAAGTTCAGAAAGCTCTACAACTTTGTTGAGTAATTCCCAAAGGCCCCTTGCCTGTGTCTTTGCTCAGGAACACATTTAACTTTGAAATTGCCACTTTCAATACAAGAGAAGCCATTTGCTCCTCTGCCATCTCTGGTGCTGTGAAGCCTGTGGGTTTCTACAGAGGTTTTTGCCTATCCCTTCTCCAGGAGGAACCCAGGCAGGTCCCAGCCCCACAAGGACCTTCAGCACTGGGTGCTCCACACTCAAATGTTCTGGGGCAGACTTTGTGTCCTGCTCCAGCATGTAGAAAATCAAAAGAAGTGAAGAATGGGAACCCTAAGCCTAAGACCTCTTTAATAAATTGAACAAACAAAGCTTTTGTCTAATGTTTGAACTTTGAAATGTTTTTTTTAATTTTGGGGAAAATATATTCCCAATAATGGAAACTTCTAATCTCTTTCTCCATGTCATCCAAGGAGGGGACTGACCTCTGACCTTTGCTTTCCTCTTTACTTAATTCCTTTATTTGTTCTCCTTCCTTCACTCCCTAGCCAGACAATCGCTGTTACAGCTCAAATGCTGCTATACTTTTCAAAATCTCACACTTTTCCGGGTTCAATTCTTTTTGGGCAGCTCTCCTGAAGCAGTGAAGCTTTCACATTGGCCCTGTCTGCCAGACCTTTACTTCCTTAACCATTTGCCAATTCATTGGCTTATTTCAATCCAATTTAATAGAGAGGTAGAAGCCCTGAAGATAATTAAATTCCTGTAACTTCTGCAAACATTGGCAGCTGGAGACAGGTAGGGGATTGAAAAGAGAGCCTCTGCCGCAGCAAAAACTGCAGTCATAGGTTTAGCTTGGATATTAGGAAAAATATTCTTCACCAAAAGGGTTGTCCAGCGCAGTGGTGGAGTCCCCATCCCCGCAAGGAATTTAACAGCCACGTGGATGTGGCACCTGAGGACATGTTCCTGTGGTGGCAGGACTGGGGAATGGTTGGGCTCAATCATCTTAGAGAGATTTTCCAACCTAAGCATTTCTGGGAGGCTCTGCAGGAACATTTCTGCTGGCCTGGGCTCAGCCAAGAGATTCATGTGAGACACAGCACCTGGGGGAAACTGAGGCACTATGGCAAAGAATGGCCATGTCCTGATCTTTCATATCAAAAGATGAATGATCCAAATAACGACTCTGCAGTGGCAATGAGACTTCAAGAATTCTGCATCTCAGGGTACAATGTTGACTTTTCTCCTCCCTTCCACAAGTGCTGATGCTCAAGTCCTAGTTTCACCTGGATTCTGCGGAAGTGTATAAGAATTGATGTGATACCTGGCACCCAGGGAGGAGAATCTAATTCCAGATTCAGCATCTGCACATAGAATGTTGTCCTCAGACTGTAGTTTTTGAATCTGAGAGCTAATGACAGCAACACAATGAGTATTTATATTGTTATTTGTCTTTACAACCACTTCTGGGGTAGGACACGACTTGTGCTAGCCTCATACCTGTTCACAACATCACTGCATGAGTGACTTGGGTATAAACTTGTGCTCAACAGCTGCCCATTATCCTTTACTGGCAACGGGACTCAGCTGGGAGTCAGGAGACAGACTTCCATCTGTTAGCAAAAGGTTGTGGGACTGTGAAAAGTTATCTTTGTTTTTTATCCTTCTCTGTCCTTTTTTTTCTCTCCCACACTTTGCCTTTTTCATTAGCTGGAGCTAAAAGTCCTTGAGCAGAAAGGCCTCTTTTTTGCACCAGATGTTTGCATGAGCCTAACACATTGGGAGCATTTCTTAGTTCAGGTCCAGATGGGCTATTGCAAAAAAGATAATAACAAGACTAGCAAATACTGACGTTCTTACATCTATATGACAACATCACCTTTGAAATGAGAACACTTGTCTGTATTCATTATGAGAAAACATTTTTACTTGCATATTTAGCTGTAACAGCCCCACTGAAGTGCAAACATAAGATCTTAAAAGTACCTCCATCAAAATTAATGGACAGCCTGACAGAGATCAAACTTGTTTTCTGCAAAGAGATTAATAATCTTATGGCATCTAAGATTTTTGCCATGCCTGTCTTGTTTCTGTTTCTCTTCTGCTTGTGGACCTCTTCTGAATGTTGTCTACCACCCAGGAGCCTGGCTCAAGACCCATCTATAAATTTAATTTGCCTTTTGAAGAGAAGAAATTTTCCTTGACGAAGGTGATTATCAGGTATTAAAGGCTAATCTTATAATAAATTTGTGAATTAGTAAGCTTATTTCTTAACTAGTCAAAAGCAAATCCCTCTTGCTCATACCTTGTTACACTGGCGTTGCGTGTTATCGTACCTCTGGAATTTATTCATTTGTCAGGGTAAAGAAATCCCAAGCAGAGATATTTGCTCACTGAAATGAGCCAGGGTGGCCAGGTTACTCCCCATAATGTGTTTTTTTTTCTAAGACTTTTTTTTTTAATTTAATCCCAAAGGGCTTTTATTTTGTGTCAATTCATACAATAAAGTTCTCTTTTACGAGACTGACTTTGCTCATGTGTTGTTAGCGCACTTAATTAAACTCTGAAATGCTTAATTCTTTCTGGGCCCCTAATTCTGTTCTGTACAAACATTGCTATGTGCCCTCAATGAGGGAAAGTCAGTGTAATTCGACACAAATTTCAAAGGCCTCCCCAAAGCGTTTGTTAGTATGTTGGACAAAGGAGAGGGGAGGGAAAGAGCTGGATGCTGGCTTTGGGATTGCCCCCGTTTTGAAGGTGAGCACCGTCTGAGACGCTTGGACCCACTTCTAAATCCCCCTGCAGCCTGGAAGCACGGCCTGACTCCAGCCCAGCTGCACCCAAAAGCAGGGATAAATTATGCATGCGAGGGGCTGCAACAGCCTCCACATTAAATATTGATCTGCTGGTCCCGTGCCACGCTGCGAGCCCGAGCATCTCCAGATCCACCTGTCTGCTCCGCGGTGACGGCCGCTCCCGCAGGACTGGCTCTGGCGTGGCACACAAAGCCTCTCCTCTGAAATAGGTGGGTCCAGAGCAAATCTCCTCAGCGTAATTTATTCCACCCCCCTTGCTAGCATAACAAGTGTTCCTCAGCCTCTGTGGATATGTATTCGAGAGGGAGCTGTCTGTCTACATTTGATTTTACATTTCCTTCGGCTGGTTCAGAGATCCATAAGCAAGATCTGGCACCCAGGGATGTCCAAGAGGATTGTGAATTCATAAACAATAAATGAATTACAGTCAGACATACCTTAACATTTTAATCTCTGGCAGATAGGGTTTGGATAAATGCTTTTAGGTAGCTCTATGTCATAGATTTATTCACCTGTATACGCATTTTTCTTGACCATTTCTGAGCAGAAGCAGTGCATGGGGGTGAGGAGACAAAAAGTCTCCTCCAAGAGTGGCCACCTGCACTCTCCCATTGCTGGCCTGGCAGGCAGAGCTACCTTTCAGCACCTGGAGCACTGGAGTACGTGCAATGCCATTTTCAAAGGAGGCACTGGGCACATCATCCAACAAGAGTAAGGAAAAACCTCTTTCAAATCCCACCGCAGCACTTTTTGACCTCACCTTCCTGCAGTGGGGGCCCTATCTTGGAAATGCCCTGTAGTCTAGGAGACAGACCGTGCCCTTACAAAGCTTCCTTCCCACATCTTTTCCTCAGCCTCTGACGTAAAATGGCCATTTTCTGATCTGGAGAAATTTCTGCAGCCACAAACCACCTCTGACCTCTGTGGGTGCTGCTGCCCCAAGAGACAGGCAAACTGCACCCAGTACGACCCAGGTATCAGGCACAAAAAAAAAACCAAAACAAAACAACAAAAAAAAACCACCTACAGTAGTTCTCCTACCTCCAGACGCAGGTCCTCGAGGTACATCAGAATTTTGGAGGCAGATGTCTTCTCCAGCCCACTTGCTTGTCTCATCCACTTGTCAATGTGCTCCTTGCAAAGGTGCTGACGTTTGTTTGAGACATCAGAACTGTAAGACTGAATCAGACCTGTGAAGAATACAAATAACTGTGAGTGTTAAGTAATTTCCCTAACATGAAATAACTGTAAGCAGTTTTCCCAGCATTCCTGCATTATATCTAAATTTTTAAGCTATAGTGAGTCATCAAAACCATTTCCAATTATTTTATTAGATGCTCCAAACAAGAATCTGAGCATCCTAACTATATAAGAAAGGCTGGAAGGGTTAAAGTAGGGAACTTAACAGCTCACTTGAGTTAAACATTTCCAGCTAAGTCACATATTGAAGTTTTTTCATACCTGAAAACATAAAATCTTTCTGAAAATTTCTCAGTAAAGAATTAGTGTGGCATGCCTATTGACCTGGTATTCCAACAAGATGGAAAACTCTCACATGTTCAGCCTTTACCAGATTTCCTTTTTTTTTCTTTTCCTAATTGCAACAAAGTCAAGAAGGACAGAATAGGACAAAACAATGCAATAATAATAATGATTAAAAAAAAGGGAATCATACTTTCTGACTATTTTCACAGGAAGATTTGAGTTTAACTCTTGGGAGGAGACTCAGCTCAAATGACATTTTCACACAACCAGTACACCCTCTCCTATCTGCTGCACTGAGCTGGGTTCAAAATAGCTGAATAGCAATAACTACCAGGCCAGTTGTGGATCTGACATTCAGAATTAAGCAGATGGCAAGCACAAAAATACAGTCTGGGTTAAATACTGACCACATTTGCCAGAAGCACAGACAGAGGAACCCCAGCCGCATCCAGATCACAGGCAGAGCACATCCAGATCTACCAAAACAGTAAGAACAGAATTCAATATAAATTATCCTGTGCTAAGAGTACATGGACATCTGACGGTATTTTTCTTTTTATGTTCTTATTTTTTTATTTTTATTTTTTTTTTCCTTCAAAAGGATGGAATTTCACTCTCTACCGGACAGCTTGGCCAAGAGCTTTTTCCCAAATGGATGCAATCCCCTTTCTGATGTGAGTGCCTAACTCCAGCTTCCTACCATTCCATCCAGACACGCTGCCCCCGCGGCGCTGCCGGGTAGGAGGTGATATTTAAAGCCATGCCAATGGAACACAACAGGGGATAGGCAGAGCACAAGCAACAGAAGGAGGATTTTGCAAGAGCTCGCTAGGTCACGCTAAACTCCTTCACTGGCCACATCCAGTGTCCAGCCCGTATGCCTGAAGATCTTTGCTGGAAAGCCTTTGTTATTTATTTGGAAATTTATTGTGGCTGTGGCTTAACTCTGTGTTTTGGAGCCGTTCTTTAATTGATATTGGGCACTTCATCCTCCATAAACAACAATCAAAGGAGGACAGCGAGGCAGGTGATCAATACCAGTGGATGACCCGGCCTCTATAGGAATGTTACTTATACATCAAAAATTTCTACTGAAGAAGAGAAAGCAAGTGCACGAGAGCTGTATTTATGAGGTTAAGAGAATCCTACCTTTGGCTAAGCATCAGTAAAAGCCTCGTAGAGAAACTTCTTTGTTTCTGGCACAAATAAATATTTATTATTGCACTGGGGAAAAAAGTACTCTCACAAAGCCTAACTATTTTAATAAAAAATTTAATATGTTTATTTCTTCCAGACAGGAGATAAAAAGCTGTCAGAGAAATAATGGTTTAAATTACAGTGAGATGTTTCCTTGCCTATCTTTCTCTTTCTCCTTTCCCAAAAATCTATGTGGTATGCTCAGAAATTTTATTTTCAGTGAGAAATGTCAAGGAAGCCCTTTATGGTAAGTAGTTGCTCTCTATTAACTCTTTTGTTATTAAATGTGGGAACATTAATTACCATTAATCATTTTGGTTCTAGTATAGATTTCCCACAATAAATTCTTTAAACACATATACAAACCCTATAATCTAATCAAGTAATTTTCTTCTACCTACTTGGAAGGGAGAAAACAGCAAGGCTGTTATTGTTATTTCTTTTTTTTTTTTTAATTCTGAGGAGGTGGAGGAGAAATTGACAGTGGGACCTCTATAAGAACAGAAAAAAAACAATAACTATTCCAACAGACAGTGTATGTGCTTCTCAATAATAATCATGCCTTATAAGAAGTGCCTTAATAAAATGCAAAGAAATTCATTAAGGAAGACATTTATGCAGCTCTAAGTCATCAAGGAAATATATTGTTCTACAAAAGTAAAGATAGCAATGAAGCTTTGTTTTTCCTTGAGAAAATAAAAGAAAAAAAAATACCTGAATTAATTCTGCAGCAATTAGCAAGGTGCTTCCTAATGTAGCTGTGATACAACCCACATTTCCAGTGCTGACAATTAAAGTTCACATTTAGTGACATAAACATAAGTTTTTTGAGGTAAAGAAGAAATGTAAAGTTACAAATACAGGTTGCCGTTGTCAAGGTAGTCACAGGAGCTTGTGCTCTGTTGTTTTTCACAGGGTAACACTGGGATGCTGAACCCTTTTTAAACCTGCCATCACCAGATTCCCAGATTTCCATACTGGCAGGTGCATTTTTTAAACCACAGCAGGTAATTCTGCACAATAACGTTGTCATTACTCCTCAGAAGCCCTAATTTGAATAAACACGATGAATGAATACACTGCATTTCTCAGAACAAACAAGCTGCAACCTCCATCTTAAGCACGGAAGGCACCGTGTGACTGATTAAGTATGGATGCTGCTTGCCAAATCTCACTTTCACTTTTAAACTTGTAATTGTTCTCAGAATGAAGATCCCATAATGAACAGTTAAAACCATTTACCTCAAATATTGATTTACAACTGGAGGTCTTGCATTAATACATGTCTTAGCCACTTTGGGCCTTTATCACTAATCAAGGTCTGTACAGGCAGAGGAGAGTAACTCCGTGAGGATTCCCTTCACTGGGACGTGATCCATATATTGCACTTCAAAGTCCAGCAATCCAAAATCAAAGTCCTGGATCCAAAATCCAGCAGCTAAACAGTGCAGCCACAGTCCAGCAGCTCCTCAAGTCCTCTCACCTCGTGTTAAACTCTTTAGTCCATCCTTGTGCAAGTTTAACAAACAGGTTTTAATCCTTCCACTCATACCTTCCCCATTCCAGACAACTTCCACTGTTTCTGCCTCTAAGCTTCAGTTTTCTGCCAGTATCTGATCTCCTCCACAAATTTCCTTTTGCCCTCGAGAACTCTGGTGTCCTTTCAGTCTTACTTCCAGGCATTCTAGGCACACAATGTTTAATATAAAATTCAGCCTTCTAAGAAAAGGTAGCCAAACATTACTTTCCTTTTTATTTTCTCTTCCAGAAACTCCCTGAACTGACATAACACTTCACAGCTTGGTCAATTCCTATATCATATCCTATTTCCTTTCCTAAATCTGTTGCCTTTACAGATTGCAAGTCACTTCTTCCAATGGGCAGCTCAAAAGTGTTTTCAAGTAACCTGCAGCTGCTGAGCTGCTCCAGGGATCCTAGACCATCTATGTGAGGTGATGCATGGATGTTCCCACTCTTTCCTTAATTAAATCCTCTGGAAGGGAAATAATGAGGGTCATGAGAGGTTATATAAATTCCTTACTGATGGAAATATATTCAAAAAGAAGAGTTACTCCAGTAGTTCCCAGAGATGCACAGAACCTTTGTGGAGAACATCAGCAGAGATGCAATCCTTCTGGATATTGGAACAGCCTGCTCAGGGCAGTGGTGGAGTCCCCATTCCTAGAGGGATCTAAAAGCTGTGTAACAGTGGCCCCTGGGAAAGGGGTTAGTGGTGGCCTTGGCAGTGCTGGGAGATGGTTGGACTCGATGACCTTAGAGGGCTTTTCCAACCTTAATATAACAACAAACCCCACGATCTGCCAAAGCGTTGCTGGGAAAACCTGACTTCCCATCTGCTCGGCAGAGAAATCACACCGAGGCCCCTCCAGTAACACGCTAGAGCGCGGCTCTAAAAAGGCAGGAATGTGAAAATCCTCCTTTTCACCCCTTCCATCCACCAGCAGAGCTGAGGGTAACCTACTTTCCCCCCGGGAGTGCCCGAGCTTGCGAGGAGCGCAGGCACGGTGACACGGAGCACGTGGCGCTACCTCGCGCACGATATTTGATAAGGTTTCAGCACCCAAGAACCTGGCATCCCACGGCTCTCCCCCCTCCCAGGATGTCACAGAGTTATTGACATTGACAGAACCAGGTTAACAGACACCAAAGGAACACCACAATTTCCTGCCCCTAGCGGGAGGGATTGAATAATTGCTTTTGTCCCCTTTCTGCCCGGTTTTATTTTTTTTTTATCCCTGCGTAAGAGTTCTCAAGCTCTGGACAGCAACAGGTTGCAATATAGGCTGCTGCCCACCATGCTGAAAATGCATTTTGTACCCTGATCAAGTAGCCTGGACCCCTCTCAAAACGACTCAGGGAAGAGGTAAATCCTGAGGTATAATTTTCTTTGGCGGTACAAACCCCAGCATTTTTAGAAAACATAACCTGAGATCACATAGCATACCTGTGTTATAAGGAAAAAAAATAAAATTCAGATTTTGAAGATAAACACAGAGTTTTCTTAATTTATCAATTTATCTCAGTTTATGCCACAGGTAGTGAAAACTACCCTTGCCCCAATATTAGTCAGACATATCCGGGGGGGGGAAGACCTGTAATATTTACCAGCATTGCACTTTTAGTAAATTTAGTCATTTTATTCAAATATTTTTTACTTGATTATGGTCACTTTCTGGGAAAAAAGAAAATAAAAAAGAAAATAAAAATGAAAAATCCAAACATTTCCAGCTTCTGCTGTAGGAGAGACAAAATGCCTATGACTTAAAGAACCTGTCACAAGTTATAAGCATAAATAGCACAGTTTCATATCTTCGGGAATAACGTCAAATACACAGAACAACCCCCTGGTTTTAATCTTATTTTTTCCCTTAATAATTGACCTACATAAGCAACCAAATCCTTGGTACATTTTAGTGGCATAATTTACATTTTTTTTACATGTAGAGTTGTCACTGAGGTCCCTAACCAATCATTATGGAAGACTGAGGGCTGGAGTGATGCTTTGGTTGTCGCAGTATTTAGGGGGGAAATAAAAAAAAAAAAAAAAAGAGAAAGGAGCAAAAAAATAAAAGAAAAACCCCTCTAGAAATGAACAACCTGGTGGAGGTTTCAATCCATTAGCAGCATTGAGCTTGCCAGTTCTGTACTGCAGCATTTGACAAGGCTCTGAGCCAGAGATTAAGGCACGTCTCCTGAGGAAGGAAAAGAACAGGAGCTTCCACACTTCATTAAGGATATGTTTTATTTGCAAACTGCCAACCCACAGAGTGGCACTGACTTTTGGGTCATGGAAAAGGTTGCAGTTGTGCACTTGAGCCGTGCCAAGCTGAGTTGGATAATACTCTTAAAAAAGCAAATCAAAGAAAAATGATAAGGAAAATAGGGAAATCCACTATTGCAAACCACCTAAAATAGGACTTGAAATGTAACTTGTGCTCCAGTCAGGATTTTCCTCCACAAAAATCGTGCTAAAGCAGGACAAGAGCCCAAAACAACAGGGAGCAGTTAGCTACAAAATGCATATTTATACCGTATTTTTTTTTTATAATTTAAATATACATTCTCAGATTTATTTCACATTGATTGCTTTAAAAATGTTAATATCCCTATAGAATCAAGCTTTATCTCTATCTGATGCTTTGCCAAAGACTGTACTAACATTCCACAACTGTACACATTTTTTTTTGCTTAGCTATTGTTGTTTTTTCCTGGCTTGTTTTTCAAAATCCAAATAGAAATACATAGTTTATATGGTTTAGAGCATAAATCATAAATCACTCATCATAAAGGGCCAATTCTTGGAGTCTTTATTTGTTATTTGCACTGGCAGTTTCCCAATGATTTTCACAAGGAGCAGCATTTGAATAAAGACATGGTTGCCAGGAAAGGTAAATTTTCTCTATTCCAGGAAATAAAGCTTTAACAACAATATTCTGTGTTAGGTTCCAGATTCTCTACACTGACATCAACAGGGTGGTTTGAAATGAAAGATGTTCAATGGCTAAAGGTAAGAATAAAGAGTGCCCATGGGACCATCACTGGGAAGCTTGCCTAAGAAGAGGTAATTTAGATTTCTGGAGTGTCCATGACCTATTTCCTTGGATTTGAGAAGCTCCAATAGTGATCACCAACGAAGCTGTGAGTTGCTCTGCCTGTGCACCCACCTGGTCCAGTGGCAAACACCACTACAGCCTCTACAAAGCTGGTAGAGGTGAAGGTGTAGCTTTACCAAGATCAAAGCCTATGGTTCTGTATCATCTTCAGTGCCTAAAGAAACCAAAGCAATTACTTTAATTTTTAATCTGTAAGAATTTTAAGCTGAAAAAAGACCATATATGGACAGAAAATGCTTCTGCTGTGTCTCCTTCAATACTTAAGAATTTGATAAGATATTGATATATGGAACAGCAGGAATTTTGAAAGTGCTTCAAGCTCAATCACCTTGGTAGAATTTATGTGTTTTTTTGGTTTTTTTTTTCACTAATGCATGCAGTTCTCAGGGTATTTTCATTTAACACGTCCACGTATGCGTTTATCAACTGAGTTGACTGGTGGTTCTCCCCTGCTGAACTTCCTGATTTTCCTCATTTCACCACGTTCAATGATATTCTCAGCTAGAAATGGTACTTTCTGTGTAGCCCAAAATGGTAAGAAGTCATGGGAGCCATAACTGGCAGCAAAAGTAGCACCCTGGCTCAGCCCAGGCAAAGGCTCTGGGAAGCAATTTTAATGAGATCTATGGAATATTTGCTTTGCCTCTCCTGTCTGTTGGAGTCATGCAGAACAGGGAAAGTCAATAGCTGCAAAGATATTGGTCTTTTTTAGTCTTCTCTATTCAGGATAACCAAATTTGTGACCTTTGGAGGAACAGTTAGACTATTTGTAAAGCTGAAGTGGATAAAATCATCAGCCAAAATAAAATGTTCATCCAGAGCAGAATCATGGCATCTCTTCAGTCTTAGGAGCTGAGAGAGAATCAGTGATTGGGAAAAATATCAAAAGCTTGCAAGAGAGAACTTTTGAACTGTTGGCCAATTTTGCTTTGCTCCTATAAATTTTCTTCACTTGCCATGCTCTGCTTGCTTAAAAAAAAAAAAAAAAAAAAAAAAAAAAAAAAAAAAGAAACAACTAACAACAAAAACACCAGACCTATAACCATTAGTTAGCTCTGTGGTGAGGTGTTTGTCTGCCAACCTGAGGTCAGAAGCAGAGCTGGGATCCCAAGAACGAGGCTTTGTGTTATAACATTGTATTTTTGATGCGGTATTTGAGAGTCAATTACTGTTTCCATTATAAACCCTGTTTTCCAAGGGTTTATACCTCAACCATTTTCATTTTCATCATGCTGAACTTGGCATATGAGCATTATGGGCTCACAATTTTTAAATAGACCAAATGAGGTTGGCCCATTTTTAGATACAGAGTAGTCAGAAACTGTCAGTTGGTTTTGATTTTTATTCTTTGAATGTCACAAACTGGACTATAGTTTCACTTTTAGAACTATATTACTTCAGAGAATTAGTCTTTGTGGTTGTGTATGATACCTCTCAGCACTTCTACGAAAAATTTAATTGCACTTTTTTGTAAATAAAAAAGCCTGTTGACAAAATTCTCCCTTTAAGAGCTGAATTTCTTTGTGCAATTTCAGATGCTGAGGCTCCCAAGCCATATGTCCCTACAGAGGCTGGTGCACATAAAGCCACTTTTACAGCTAAGAGGTGGATTTTAGCGGAGTAACTTACCTCATGTTGGAAAACTGGGGGCAGTACATCAATTCAGAGGTCAACATCTCCAGTCGTAATCTTTCCGGTGACTTCAGAAAGCTTTGGACCCAAGAGACCTGGAGGAATTTTCTCACTGTTTCCCCCACCAATGACTCAAGGTTGATTGTGCAACCTTGTGGGGCAGAGGCAGGGCTGTCTCCTGGGCCAGGTGAAGCCCAGAACAGAGTGTACCCTTGATAGAGACCAAAATCCAGATGGCCACTGGCTGCCAAGCCCTCCATCTGGGGCTGCGTGTCACTCAGTAATTGCACACAGCAGATGCTAATTGCTTAAAAGCTCCTTCAGCTTAGAAAACTCACTTTGCCAAGGCCACGACGAATATTTTTCTTTGACTTCAATTTCCATGCATTCCTTCCACCTGAATTTCCTGCATTTCTTTCTATTAATTGAAGATAGCTGGAATCACAGGGCAATGACACAAAAGTTTCACAATTTGGCTGTAGAACTGTTGGACTGACTCATATTCAGTTCATCCCTGTGAACGCCTGTTTCTGGACAAAAGGTTTATTTCCTCTGAAGTACGAAGAACTCAAAATTCATTTTTACTAGAAAGGTTTCTGTTTTTTTTCCCCCCAACAGAGCTGCTCTATAGTCTAAAAGCAGAGCAGAGTCTGCTCTCTATGAGCCACATCTTTACTTTAAGGTGACCAACAAAGCCTTTAACTTCTAAAACACAATTCCAGTTAATTTTTGTTTCTACAAGTCATTCTTAGAGTACACCGGTAAGATCTGCAAGTTGGATCATACTTATTTGCTTCATTGGGAAAATGAATCACAGCAAAGTTGTGACTTGCCCAGAACCACACAGAGGATCAGGGTCAGAGGAGAACAAACATTCTAATTCCTGCTGCCGTGGGTTGCTTTACCAACACAGAAACTGAGCAGAAAGCACTAAGATTCTAGTCCAAACTTTGCCGTTGGCAATCAACTTCAATAAGTTCTAGGAGGAACCATCATTTCTCACTCATTCTGGAGGAAGTCACATGATTTTGTCACCTCTCCTTACATCCCGCGTTGCAGCAAGGTGAGACACCACGCCAGTAGGCAACACCAAGCTTCACCACTGCTGCAGTTCACATCATGATGTCAGGTCGATCCAATTTTTCCCACATGTGATTGACAGGATGCATTTCAGGGGTGGAATGCAGAGTTTTGGGCTGCCATCTTCCCTTTCACTGTGCACCGTCACGGGCTGTACGTGCACAGAGTGCTTGCCCAGATCATGTTTTTGTCAACACTGACAAGAACAACTTTCTTGAAAGCTATCAAAGGAATCCTCATTATCCTTTATGGGCTGTGTAGAAAATGTCTCCACTATTAGACATTTAACTGGAGAGCAGCAGAATGATTTTGCTGGCCCCCTCCAGTTCTTCGGGTAAAAGCTCTGTTCATAATCAGTTTCTACTTTTTTTAATGACCCTCAAGAGGTCCCTTCTGGTACACTTCAGTTCCCTTTCTAGTGTCCCATTGATTTTACAGACTTTAGGAACTTGCTCTTAACCTTCTGCTTTTTCCCTGGATCACTGCTGAGTGATTAGGCACTACACAGCCCTTTGTTACCCAGTACACTGAGAGTGATATCTGGAGAATTAAAACACCAGTTACAATAACATTTGCTGGGGAAAGAGACTGTTCTTCTCTCAGGGCTATTGACCCCATTTATGTGCATGATTTTCTAAGAGGACAAGAATGACTTCAGACTCCGAGAAAAAATACAAGACGGTCTGCTTGAGCACAAGATTGAAATCCACTCAAGAGCCTTGCACTGTGAATTTTAGCAGCAGAAGTGGAAGCATTTAGTGTTAGGAAGGGTAGGCAAGAGCCTGGAATATGGTGGGCAGTGTGCAAGAATAAAAAATAGAGATTAAAGAAAAGGATTTTAAAGGATTTTCCAACTAAAGTGTTTCCAGTTATCTGATTTGATTCACATGGAGCCACAGCAGTGCCAAAAATGCATGCTTGTTGGGTTTTTTTGAAGTTGGAGAAGTTTGAGAATTACTTCTTAAGACATGCCAGGTAAATTCAAAGAGAGGGATGCTTGGTGCAAGGACATCCTCCTAACCACAGAATAGCAGTGCCACAGGCTGTGATTAAATGTGCTGTTCCTCCCAGAGACTCTGATCCTTCTCAGATGCTCTCATTCCACCCGAATCCCGGTGCNGATTTTCCCAGGAGGGTGAAGTTCAGGAAACTCCATTTGCATCAACAGGTTTGAACCAGAGTGCAGAGACGGCTGCAGCCCAATTACCGCCCACCCTCGGCTGCTGCTGCTTGGGTGAAAGATGCTGGGAGGGGGAGGGAAAAAAAAACCCCACCCAGGCTTAAAACCAGAGAAAGGAATCGCATCGTTGTTGTGGCTGTTGAGATGCCAGCTGAAAAGGAGTCATTATAAAGAGGCTGATACTTTCGGGGGCAGGCAGAGGACTCACCCGAATGATCCCAGTTAAGGGCCTTAACAGAGAGGAGGCTTTAACGGCTCTTTGGAAGTGGTGAGTCTCCCTGCTTGGCTGGGTTTGAATTGTGTGTTACTGCAGTAACATCTCACAAACAGGGACACCCCTCCTCTTAAAAACTGTTTGCTCCTGAAATAGCAACGCAATTTAGCAATATTCTGTATCAAGACAATTACGTTGTAGTATTATTGTAGTCTTAGTACCTCATTAAAACAAAAAAATGTTAAATCCTTGTTTTGCTGAACACAAGAGATGAATAGTAAATATTGATTTAGAATGAATGCAAACATTTCCCTAGGAGTGGATAATTACAGCCTTTCTATGCAAAACACTTATATTTGAAGAAGCACTTCACTTACTTTGCCATGTGGTATACATTCTTTAGTACATTTTAAATTATACGTTGTCCTGGACAGTGTCTGCTCTATAATTTCTTGTGTCTCTACACCAGAGTCAGTATGTAATTTTAAACTGCAAACTTTCTGCCAACTAGAAAGGGAGAACAAGCTTAACTCTTTCCCTTAGCTGGGCTCAGAAATCAATTCAGACTACACACAGAGTCCTACGACCAGGAAGCTCAGGGCTCGAGCAGCGAGGAACAAGTTCAGAGTAGCTGGAATTTAACAAAGATGCTGCTCCCAGCAGTCCTCATTTTCACACGGCATTTTCTGATTACGTTTGAGGCTCCATGTGCTCCAGTTTCCAGCCAGATCACAAGGAGTCCAAAAGTTGGAACAAAAAACTCGACTTCCAGAGAATTCACAAATGAACTGAACATGTGAAAAAGAGCACTGAAGTTGAGCACATTTGAATGTGTGTCTGAAGGAAATAATTTATACTACTTGTTTTGGCATTCAGATGGGCAGTTCCTCTGCAGACTGACATGGGAGAGACTCGGCTCTTTCTAAGGAGGGTCAGGCATCCATGTGGTGCTTCATGAAAGTAGAGGACAGAGTTTATACTCCAAAACCTACAGCCCTTGTCAGGCATTTTAAACCGTGTATGCCTATTAGGTTGAAAAACTGGAATATAAATTCATAATCAGGCAACATGAATGTGAACACAATATGCCCCTGTAGTAACTTGAGAGATTAATCCAAATGAGTTATGAATTTTGTTATCTTATATAACCACAAGCACCCTCATTGCATATATTTCATGGGCCAAGCTTTCCAAACTTGGGACCTTGCACCTAAATGACTTTTTTTTCATAAATATTCACACCCTCATCTCCCCATCCCAAAATAGAGAAAAGCTTAAATGGATATTTAAACTCATCCTAGTTTAAGAGGCATTTAAGGATGCATTTAGAGCCCCTTGACACATCATGCAAGGAGAAGGTTCTGTGTGTTGCTGGATGCAGAAACTTTAGGTCCCACAGAAGATTAGAGACTGTGGTTAATTCGTTGCAGTAATGAGCAGAGCAATGGTACTCAAAGGAAGAGCAAACAAGTTGAATGTGAATCCAGACATTGACCACAAATTGCATCGACTAACCCAGCACTGCATAAAGCACAGCCCTGGCAGGAGGCTCTTACGTGTGCCATATACTCTGGATATCTCCAGCTTTTTCTGTAAAACCTACAAAGCAGGCTGTAACTGCAGAACAAGAGGAAACAGCCTCAGGCTGTACCAGGGGAGCTTCAGGTTGGACATTGGGAAGAATTTCTTCCCTGGAAGGGTGGTCAAGCTGCCCAGGAGGTGATGGAGTCACCCTGGNGATGCTCTCATTCCACCCGAATCCCGGTGCAGAAATCATAGAATGGTTTGGGTTGGAAGGGACCTTAAAATCATCTGGTTCCAACCCCCCCTCACCACGGGCAGTGACTTTCCCATGCAATTTTAGGACTTTTTTCCTTTGCCATGTCCTCCCCAAGTACCACATCAAACTTTTTCAAGGTAGATCAGTTCTTTGTAAAAGACACCATCTGATATCCTGCAAACTTCCTCATTTCCCC
>WAAG01014904.1:6607-39511 GCA_013390105.1 Tichodroma muraria | reverse complement strand
AAAAAAAAAGGAAAAAAGAAAAAAAAGAGTAATTTTCTGGTTTAACAATGCTGGCACTCAGGAAAGATGCAGTTCTTGAAAGATGTCATGTGTTTAGGACTCCACTATTCCCCTCCAGACACATCCATCCTCCATTCACAGGACTGATGGCCAATGCATTCAGGGCTAATTCGGCGCATTCCTGATCCCTGGGACCCGCTCTGCGTGTGCAGAAGAACTTCTCACAATGCAGGCAGTTGATCTGCACACACTGCAGGCTTTGTCCAGGACTTCTCCATGTCAGGCATCCAAACTGGAGCTGCTGAAGTCCGGAAACAGCCCAGACAAATAGTGAAAACACTATTTCTCTGTACGCAGAATATTTTTAAGCAGAATAAGGGCACTTAGATTGTGCCGGCTGTGTAGGGAAACAACCTTAAAAGTCCAGGAGGAGAGCGTAAGTACTCGGCAGACAGGCCAGTCAGAGAACAAGCCTCTGTATCAAATTATAATCATGGCCAGGAGAAGCAAATCCGAATTTCCTAAGCACGGAGAAGGCTCGCAGGACTGGTGGAGACTGCACTTACCATACGAAAGTGTTAACAAGCAGTGAAAGAACTGAAGCACATCTAATTAAAAATGCATACCAAGGCATAAAGACAGAGTATAAGAGTAAACAAATGGCAGAGACCAGATTTGTTTGCAATAAATGAAGAGGAAAACACCACACAATGCAAACTCATCCAGCACAGAGGATATGGAGAGAGGCGGGCAGGGAAAGGCGCCACTCTGCAAAAACCTCCCAAAGTAAAGTACAAGGCAAGTGAAAAACACGTGGTGCGCTCGAGCGTGGATGAGGAGGGACAAAGGGGTGGAATTGGTTCCAAGCCACCATCCTTGGTAGGAACGTTTGCCATTTCCAAGCAGGTACCACACTACAATATGGTTAGACCAAAAGACGCTGCCAAGCAGGGCTCAGCTTATGAACAGGCCACCACAGGACACAAAACAAAACAAGGCCTTCTGGGAAAGAGTACATTTTAATATTTCTGCTGTAAAACATCTAGAGATAGGCAGGAAAGTACTGATTTTGTCCAGGAGTTTGGGGCTGTCATGGAAGAGCCACTTCTATTTTACTGGTTGGATGCACAGAGTTGTTATTTACATGAGTGGCACTGTCCCATCTGCATTGTATTTCCCGAAATAAAAGGATCTTCAAATCTTATAATGATTTGAATTGGAAGAGACCCACCCCTGCCATGGGCAGGGACACTTTTCACTATCCCAGGTTGCTCCAAGCCACATCCAGCCTGACCTTGGACACTTCCAGGGATCCAGGGGCAGCCACAGCTGCTCTGGGCACCCTCTGCCAGGGCCTCCCCACCCTCACAAGGAAGATGTGCCATTAGGAAAACTCTTGAACCCAGGAAATACTGACACCCTCCACTGCTGGTGTGTTCATCATTCCTGATTCTGAACAACACCAGAAAACAAAGCCTGGACACTCTGCCAAGATGCGCTATGTCACACCTTAACCACAAGGAAAACATGGGCTTTCCAGGGCCAGCAGGAACTCAGGGCCATTGACAGCAGCTTGTTCTGTCTTCCCTCATCCCAGTCACGAGATCACCTTCCTTCCTTCAATAATTTTCTTTCTTTTGCGTCCTGCAGCACTGAACAATGGTGATCACACCATTTCCCAGAAGCAACGTTTGCTTGATTACTGCAGAGCACTGTCATCTGTTTGTTTTTTCAACACGATAGGCCACTGCCTTCATCCCCTTGGGATTCCCAGCCAAGCACAGTTCCCATCCAAATGGGGATAAAAGTTCAATTTTATTTCACGGTTTTGTCTTCCTTGCAACAAATCTTCTCTGACAGTGTTTTCTGACTGCTAAACTGTTCCGTTTTGAGCGATTGATCTAAAACATCTGTCTTTGAGATTAAAAGCGACATTGAAAGGATACTGGGATGCTATTCTAAAGGTGTGGAAGCTTTTGAACACCGAACTTGTAAACAACAGGAGGGAACTTCTAGGAAAACTCCTGCACCTCACCACTTGCATTTTGCAGTGTGCATCTTTCCCCGAAAAGTTTTGCCAACTGCCACATAATGCAGGAAGCCGTGCTTCAAAATATTTAAGGTTGCATTTCTCACCATTTCCTCCTTATCTTTCATAAGGCTCACATTTTAAAATGTCAGCCTACATATGGGAGTGTTTAATCTCAATGATGCTGATCCTTTGGGAAACTTTTTTAATCTTCTCCCAAAGTTGGGGGTTTTGTTGAGTTTTTTTTTACCCCTTTGCTTCTCTCTTCTCTTAATGGTTTGCTTCTGTTTAGGCTGTACCTTGTTTCTTAGCTGCTTTTAAAACCACCGGCCTCAAGCTGCTCTTCCCTTAAAGAGGACTTATATACACCTTTTGTAATACAGTTGAAGGCAGGAATATTATGTTCCCCTGATACTTCAATTTTCCAAGAAATAAAATAAAATGATGAAACAGCAAATTTAACCCAGAACATTTAAGCTGTGAAAGTTTGTGTGCGATGGATGCACAATGTTAGTTCTGCAATGGGCCTGAATGCCATTCCCAGTGTTTGGCATTACATTTTTGTTTAAATTCCATTACTTCCTCTTGCCCATATTACTGCATTTATTTTTAGCGTATGTGTTCCTTACTGCCAATTTAAATTCATTTAATGTTAGGCACACAACAGTTTTTCAATACCTTTCTGTTATTTGGCTGTATAATTAGCTTTCCAAAATATGATTTATTTTAGCTGAGTTAAGTTTTGGCAAGAAAGCAGGGGGCATGGGGGGTTCTTCAAGCAAAAATTTACTACTGGCAACACTGTTATGAATGGCATGGAGACCAGCATCAGAAATCCATCTCATTCACAGAAAGGGCAAATCCACTGGGGATTAAGTGCAGCCCCTCTCCACCCTCCCCTTCCCTGTCCCCCTTGGCTACCCTCCATTTACCAGCTCAGACATGGAACTGGGACTTATTCCTTAATTCAGAAAAAGGAGCTATTAGAAGGCAACACCAGTTCCAAGTGTGCTGGACCCTGTCCAGGCAAAATTTGTTCATTTCTTAATAATAAAAACATCGCATCCTTCTAGGTCATTAATAAATAAAGGGTTTGGAGGAGTAATAAAAGGATTTTTCTTTTTTCGTTTACTAAATGAAACTATTGCTATAAAGGCCCTACACAATTTGCAGTAACCTGTGGTATCATAATAAACTGTGTTCTTTGGCCCCAAGCTCATACAGTGCTTAAGAATACGTTTAACTGAAGGAGTGAATGTGACTCCCATTTAGAAAAACAAAAAAAGGCATTTCCCTGCCTTTCAGGAAGAACATATGTGCCAATATTTATATATTTGGACACCCATGCACCTTGAGTCCTGGAAACAACCACCGTGAGGTCAGTGGCAACAAAAAGCACCAGATTCTGTGTATTGAAAAAGATATTTTATGCAAAGCTTTCTTCAGAAAGCTCCTAATCACATCAGGAACAGACTTGAGATATTTCCCCCAAAACACCAATGGATCAAAAAGAGCAGCCATCTTTGACAAACGTTTCAGAATTTCTTCTTCAGGCTAAAGGGCCTCTCTGTGTGGATGGGAGCAGCCCTGGACACCAAACAAAAAGCCAGGACCACACAATTGGACCAACCATCAGCAGTTCCAAAAGCTATAATCAAATAAATTGTATTTGCTATAATGAAACAGAAAAATTATAAAACGAGGAATATGTATATCTGTATCTATCTATATAATATATAGATCTATATCCATATAGGCTGGGCATCAACAGATACCCATCCCACATACCAGCGCTGTGTCAAGGGCTCCCTCTAAACAGATCTACTCTTTTGGAGTAGATTGTTTTCTGGGAATAGTTTTCTATATCTTCTGATAAAGACCTTTGAAGGCCATCTAGTCCAAACTCCTTCCAACACACAGGGACATCTTCAACTAGACCACGTTGCTCAGAGTCCCATCCAGCCTGACTAGGAGCAGGGCAGCCACCACTTCTCAGGACAGCCTTCTTCACTATTTTGCCCTCTTGATTAAAACACTTCTTCCTTGTTTTTAAGTTAAACCAACCCTTTTCAGTTTGTTTTTTGTCCTATCGCAACAGGCCCTGCTAAAAATTTGTCCCCATCTTTCTTACGGGGGAAAATATGCACAGCCTTGACCCCTTGTTGTCTGGCAGCCTGAGGATATGGTGGACACCGTGTAGATCCACAGGTCCCTGCTTTTCCCTCTGTTTCCTCCTCTGATGGAGCACTAATGATGCAATTGTGTATCTTTTGGATTATTAGTCTACAGGCAAGAATGCAGTCCTGAACCTTCAGAAAAAGCCATCACACTCACAGCTTTAAGAAACAATATGACCCTGATGAGTCCTGCCCTGCATCCAGCTCATCAGACCTCCAGGAAGAGGTGAGGTTTCAGAGTGACAATGTGGCTGTGGAATGGGGTCAAGCTGCTGCCTCTCCCAGTCTCACCTTTCCTGTGTGGAAAACAAGATGTCACTCGGTGATGTCTCATGCCTTTCCCCCAGTCAGACTGAGAAATGGGGACACTGCACATCCTCTTACACCACTCAGCAGCAAAACTGGTGTGGGGCTTTGAATAATTAACAGGAACGACCAGCCGTGGCTGCTTACAGGAGTCATCAAGAGAGATTAGCTGGAAGCAAGTACTGATGCTCTTAAACTTCTTATGTCTACAGCTGGCCTTGTTTTTTTCCCTCCTGTTTCATTTAGCACCAAATTCTCCAGGTGCCTACAGGGCAGAGCTGTACCAGGGGCTGGTCCCCACTACCACCCCAGAGCTCAGTCCTGCTCAGGGGCTGTCCCACAGCAGCTCTGCTCCCCACGTTGGCATAACTGCCCCACCTCGATGCTATCAAGTTCAAATCCCCTGGATTTTGTTTGCTGTGCCATAAAAAGAACATGGTAGCTGCAGTCCATCATGCTAAATCATTTTAGCACCTCCTTTACCCTACACAGACTTACAGTGCTGAGAGCACATTTGTATTTTTCTCCTGTTACTTTGGATTTATACAAAAAATGCCCCAATTTCCATTTATTTGTGACAGAATATTGCCTGTCTTCTTGTTTTATCTTTCCAGCTTAAGATAAATAACACAGGACATGATCACCACTAACAAGACAGCACATTCTATATAACTTCTCCTGCTGTGTTGTTTTATTTACCAGCTTTCAAATCCCTAACCTTCCTCTCTCCAACTTGCTTTTAAATGAAAGGATCCTCTTGTCTCTGTGAAGTTCTTATCATCTGCGCTGGTTTGCGTGTTAAAGTTTCAGCACCCATTTAGTCAGTGATGGTTATTCTGCCTAATGACTCCTATACCCCTGTTAATACTCTTTTATCTGGCTCTAATATTTTAAGATCTTGTCTAATATTAATGCTAAATGCTAATATTAAAGATTTGCTACTAATATTTTAAGCTCTTGCTGGTAGTGTACTAATGTTTGGGGAGGTACTCGGGAGTTCATTGTATTGGAAGGACTGCTGGATAAATTTTAGCAGCCTTTATGAGTATTGCATAGAAATCTAGGCAAAAGAGCTGGGATAGAGGGACAGGTTTTAGCAATTTATTTATGGAGTATCCTGCCAGCAATGAGCTCAGAATCAGGTTGAAAATGTATGTGTGTGTGGGCATGTGAGTGTGTGCCTCTCTGCATCTCTCCAATAAAACCAGGATAGAGAAAAATATCCCCCATTGTGAGGCAGAGGTGGGGGACACCTGCAGCTTCTCCTCCATCGGGTTCCAGCCGGGGCTGCCACTCCAGGTGATGTTACAGGGGTAGGGAAGGAGGTGGCTGCTGTCCCACAGGGATCCCAACCCTGAATTACAATTCCTTTAGTATTGCTACCTCACCAATTTTTTCTATATACCTACAGACAGCCATGTTTGTCTCTCAGCAATAGGACATCCTAAAGGTTTACAGAGGACTAGGAAAAAGAAAGATTTAAAAGAAAAAAATTAAATTAAAACCTCCCGTATTTCAATATCAGTTTATTAACACGAACCTCTGCCACGTGCAAAGCGAGAACAGAATCCACTCTGCCTCTGAAGAACAACCTCCTCCACTAAAAATAAAATACAGTGCAGCGTTTATTTCACCACGGTTTAAGAGTTAATGAAAGATTTGCACCTGTACAGCTGTTGCAGACTGAAACGAGCTTGTGGAGAGAATGTGTTTTCTGGTTGAGACAGTTGTAAATGCCTTGAGTAAAAACACTGAGGACTGCTAATGGATAGGTTTATTTTAAAGCATGCCATCTGCTATCAATCATAGAGAAGTATAGGAAGCAAGTTTGGCTGTGCTCCCTCCTTGTGAGCCTGATAAAGATAGGGCTGTGGTACTCTGGAACATTTAGTACTCAAGAGAATAAAACATCAAACCTACTCAGCAGCTCCACTAACAATAATAAAAATGCCTCTGCCTAAAGGTGACATTCTGAATTTACGATTATTTGTGTCTATAAAGTGTATTCTTTGGCTCCTGACTCATTCTGACTGTCTCACTACAAGAACAATACATTAAGCCTGCCTGAAGTAAATGGAAATCCTATCCTTTTATTAAACCAGCAGCCACTACCTGAGATGTTCTAATGCCCTGTAGGACCCAAAGAAGGTTTTCTGCTCTGAGTGTTAATTCTTTCGGTAGGATTAAAGTCAACTGCAGAGAAAATGCTTATTTTGTGCACTCAGAACTAAGCCCTTCTCCAGGTAAATGTACTTTTAAAAGAATTAGAATAAAAACAAGAAAACCCAAGGCAGACTCTGAATATGCAAATATGCCAAGCAAAGGCTGCAAAAACTACAATTTACCCTGATAGCTCATATTTTATGCTACTTAGCATTTAAGATAGGCAAAGCTTACGCTGTAAGAACCTGCCCAGGAAAACTAAGCACAAAACTCCCAAAAAGCGTGTGCCAATCTTCCTTCCTAGTGCTGAACTTCACATCTGCTGAGATTCTCCAGAATTGAATCCAGGGATTTTTTTTTTTTATATATATATATTTTTTTTTCTCTTTTTTTTCCCCTACTCTGCATTTTCCCCAGGAAAAAACAGTTGGAAGATTCAGAGCTACTTCCCTGAGATACACAAGCATTTGGTTAACTTCAGAGGTATGAATCATTCCCCTGGCTAACACCACATTCCTCTTCAATCACACTCTGGTACCCCACTGATCAGGGGCTTTTGAGCCTGCCTGCTTAAAAATAATTAAATATATAACATTTCTTGGCAAAATCACCAGGTATAAAAAAACACTTAGCAATGGAGCACACCGGATCGATCACATTAGGCTCCTATCTCCTATCTGCAGCTTAACAAAATTCCTTTGCAAGCCTGCTGCGGATTGGAAAACATTGCTGTGGAAGCTTGGGGAAAACCCACCTGGTGATCAAGCTCATGAGCCTAATTAAAGTTATTAGAGAAATTAAAAGTGAGAAAAAATTTGGAACAGCAGCATGGAGAAAAAAAAAAAGGAGTAAGCACTAGGAATAGATGAAAGATAAAAAAAGCAATGGGAAATGTGAGCTTTCCTTCGAAGTCTGCTCTGGAAAGTGATGGTGATTTCTTTCAGTGCCCCCCACATCCTGAATTCTTTACACAGTGGGCCATAGGTCCAAGGAGAAAAACAGAAAGCAGGTTTTAGGCTTGTAAAGCTCACAATACTAAATCAAGGCTGGTTTTGGGCTGTATTCACCATTTTGGTCCTCAAGAGCTTCACTGTCGTCAAAGTCCATGGTCAAATGACCACTGGTTTCAAAGGATATCTTTAATCCCTTTGTCTGAGGAGCAAAAGAACTGAGAAATAACTTTCTAGGGGAGGATCAAAACTAGTACATACTTGGAATAAGTAAGATGAAAGATTATGAAAAAAATTAGGAGGATATAGAGACAAAGGAAAGCCACAAAGATAGAGAAGATTGTTCTGCAGGGAAGTAGATAAGCTCTGAGCATGTTGGGAGCAGTCTGCATGGTCACTTGGCTGCAGAAACACAGAAATATTGGAAACAATGCAGGAATATAGGAAGGTGAAGCTCAAGTAATGGGAAAAACTGGAAAACAGGAAGTTATCAAGAATTCCATGCTCAGCAACACCTGGGAAATAACCCCCTGGAGGTACTTCTCACCTCTAGGTGAGGATTTCCAAATAACTCCTTTTCAAGAGCAACATCCCAACTGATAAGGAAATAAATATCAATGACCACATTTTCATTACTGAGCTCTGTACCAAAACCAGTCTATTCCACGCTCCAAGAAGAGGGACAGCAAGTCACACAAGGGCACATCATAACACTGAGGTCACAGACCGGTCATAACCATTAAAACCTCCAGGAAAAGAGTTCACCAAAACTGCAGTTGATCAAAAAATTATTATAGCATTGAAAATTTCACAGAGGCGTAGCTTTTTCTCAAAAAATGCATTGCCAGGATTTTAAGTCTGGGATGAGGGGCTTGGATAGCCAGAGGAAAGACAGAGGAAGCCAATCCAGACTCACCCATATCCTGATGGTTATGTGCCCAGGGATGGCGGGAGGTCCAGGTCCAAATCCCAACTCTGAAGACATTCCCAACATTGCCGACAGCATCCAGGAGGAAAGATGTGCTCCATAGCCTTACTCCATGACATTTTGCAGGAAAAAAAAATAATAAAATAAATTCTCGAGATTTCTTTTTTTCTGTCTCATGAGAAGTGGAAACAAATTAAAAGGCTTGCAATTTTTTCATGGCATAGACTCTTGTCCATGGCCAGCCCTAGCCCCACACTGCCCAGGGGTTCACAGGCACTCTGCTCCTACCAGAGCTCGTAGGGTGAACTCCCCATCTTTTGCACAAACTTAACAGGATCATTTTAGACTCACAGAGAACATTTTCCTGTGAAAGCTCGCAGGCTCGGAGCAGCTTGTCACCAGAGTTCAAGTCCCTGGCACACAGTTCATTGCAGCTCTAATGAAAAAGCACAATGACTGAGCCTGCGTTGCTAAGATTAGACATTAGTGGCCATATCAAGAAGAGAAATACCTGCAGATTAGCAGAGCAATTTGCTGCTCTAAATCTGAACCTTCTAATCTCTCTTTTTTTTTTTTTTAAAGTAAGTAGCAGCCCATGAATATGGGAACAGAATTAAAACTGCATTTACTAAGTGATTTCTAAAATACTTCAGCATGTGTTTTAGAAAACTGACAAGTCATTAAAATATAGTTAATAAACATTATTCAGAACTCATTGCTTTAGATTAACACTGCTTTAAAATCACAGACATTGATTGGTTCAGTGCACTGCTGCAAGAGGAATTCCTGCTGCTGTCCATGCCTGTGGAAGGAAACATGATGGGCAACTCAGATTTACCTTGTGTTTGTATTTTCTAACTGCAAAAATATTTCAGAAATATTTGCTTTAAAACTTGGTATCCTGGCCACTGAGGGCATGCATGGAGACTGTAATCACAGGTAAAAAACATGGAAAGATTGAAGGCTGGTAACAGACTGAGATAGTTGGGGTTGCTCAGCCTGGAGAAGAGAAGGTTTTGCAGTTTTGGGAAGACCTTAGAACCACTTCAAGTGCCTAAAGGGGCTCCAGGAGAACTAGAAAGGGACTTTGGGCAAGGGGGAATGGTTTTAAGCTAAAGAAGAGTAGATTTAGATTAGATTTTAGGAGGAAATTCTTCCCAGAGAAGCTGTGGCTGTCCCTGGATCCCTGGAAGTGTTGAAGGCCAGGTTGGATGGGGCTTGGGGCAATGTGGGATAGTGGAAGGTGTCCCTGGCAGGGAGGCTGGAATAAGATGAACTTTAAGGTCCCTTCCAACCCAAACCATTTTATGATTCTAAGAAAACTAAAATAGGAACAGAGGTAGCAGCATCATTTTCGGTGACCAATTCAAAGGAACCTGAAATCATGAGCCATTTTTGATCAAACGTAGGTGAGAACCATCATGCACAGCTTTCACTGATGACAACTTTTTGAAATTTATTGTGTGACTGTCAAGAAGTTTTCTCTTTTAGAAGCTTTGCCCTGAGCCAGCTGGAGCTGACTGCTTTTCTTATTTCATGCAACCGTGATCAGCTCAGATGCTGCTAGAGAAATAAACTCAGGCACAGCTCTTGACTCTGGACCATTGTTGGTGACCTGAAGTCACCAGGTGAGCCCCACTATCAGGTGCCCTCCCTGCTGCAGAGGACAGAAAGCTGGTCTTGACGCTGTTTGCTGATATTTTGAAGGAAGGGGAAGGATTTAGTGAGGTATTTGTGTTTTGAGAAGGGGTTGATCAAACTCTCTTTCTAGTCCAGCCCATTACCCTGTTTTACTGTTTTTATCCAAGTACTACAGGTCAGACTCTAACAGGAGAGAGTTGCAACTGAAAAGAGAGACAATGTATCTTAAAAAAGAAAACACAGCTATTCATAGTTGACTTAGTAATGTAGCTAAAAGGAATAAAATCATGGCTTAGTCAAAATTGTGCCAATCAAACTTAAGCTAAGACAAATATTTGCAAATGCTCTTAATGACCATTTTTAATCACTTGTAGGATTTAGTGGGCAGCTTTCTTTTGTTTTGTTTTTTTTCCCTAATAATAAATGTCTGTAACCTGGTGAATAGTTTTGATTTATGACATCTCTCAGACTTCAGAATTCTGGATTTGGAAGCTGAAACATGAGGGAGATCCAGATCCTCCAAATGATTTTATTTTTCAGTCTTTTAAAATGACTTAGAGTTCAAAGTTTTTCACTGCTACTTATATTGAAAAAAGAATAACACCTTGCACCCAACTAAGATCATTTGAGTGATACCAGTAAATTTATACTTGAAGGCTCTTATGAGATGGGTGTGATTAAACCCATTTTACCTACCCTGGTCCAGGGTGCTGTTTTTTGGGGCCACAAATCTCCATGAAACTCTACAAACCTGCTCACTTCCTCCCTTCACCACTGTGGCTTGGGCATGTTTGTTCCATGGGGCGGAGCAGAGCAAATCGTGGAGTCCCAGAGCATCTCAAGCTGGACAGGACCCACCAGGATCATCAAGTCCAACACCAGGAAGCTGTAGCAGAAGGAGAACCTGAGAGAGATGTAACACACATGAGGATGCTGGGTGAAGGGTGACTCCTCCAGTGACGCTCCTCGAAGCAGCAGGGACATTTTGAGGCTGCAAGAAGCTGCTTGAGAAACGCAGGGAAAACAGCTTGTTTGAAAGGGAAAAAAAAAAAAAAAAGGAAAGGAAGGAAAAGAAACAAATCTTTAAGAAACTCAGAAGAGCAGCTCAAGGTCTTGTTTTCCTTAGCGCAGTGGTGAAGGAAAATTATTGTCAGAAATACAAGTATTTAAACAGCCTATGGAAGCAAGGGAGCAAATGACTACTTCTGCCAGTGACCGAGGAGAGCTCAGCTGCTCCTTGCCAGAGGGATTCACATACAGCCCAGATCTGGGAGCACTCTCTGGAGCAAAACTCCCTCTCCCCAGCCTCCCCAGTGCCTGTCTCATTCAGCCATGGACCAAACCTCAAAGCTCCTGATCACATGAGAGTGCTCCCACTTGGATCTGTGCTGCCTTGGAGGGTGGCATGAGGACCCACTCGGCGTGGGGCTGAGTCACCGTCCCCCGTCGTCTCCTGCGCCGCTGCTTCCAGCACTTCCAAACAAGCCAACAGCGCATAAATATGTGAAAATATTCCTCGCCCACTCCCAGCCATGTTGAAAAGAAACCTGTTGTGGTTAAATGACTCGGTCAGTTCTTTAGGGATTTTCCAAGGTTTCCTATAAAAAGAAATCTGTGGGAAATGAATGATTGCATAATCACTAACACATGTCAATTCATCTAAGCCTATTATCTTTTATGGCATTTTGTACTCTATTGTCCTTACTCTGGTGAGTTTCTGTCTTATAATTCTTTTCCTTATTAAATTATTTACACATTTTGCTCTCTCTGACCCTTTTGCATCAGTGGGGTACTTAGCATCTCCATAAGGAAAGAAGTCAAAGACAAATGGTCCTACCACCTTTTCTCACATAATATTTTTCCCACCTTCACAGGAACATCTCAACAACAATCTCAGTGAGAATGTGAAGGACCTGTTCAAGTGAGAAGCTGCATTAGCTGGGTCTTCATACCACAAAAAACTAAGGTTTTTCCTTAAGGAATATGCATTTTTACAGAGGTTTTCTGAGGTCACTGACAGAAATGACCAGTATTCATAGTTTTAAAATTACATAGTCCCTTGAAAATGCTGCAAGTTGCCTACAGGTCATCATTTCTTAGAAACAAACCCCAAGTGTCTTGGAAGTCTTAATTACACCGCATTTCAATTGGATTTAGGCTGCTAAACCACAGATTTTAATAGGAATTTCAGACCTTTAAAAAGCTTTTGATTTTCAACTTTAGGACCCTGACATTGCCTGAAAGTCAACCAGGCATTCACCTTTAGAATTAATATTTAATCATGTTTTGAGTGGGATTTTTTCACTTTTGAGTGTTTTTTGTTTTTCTTCTTTTTAATTTTGAATTTTTCCTAAGAACAGCAGGTTCATAAACGTATGAATCATGGCTAAGCACTCACCTCTCCACAAGGTGTGGCCTCTGGCATGACTGGATTTTTAAATAAGGGAAAAGTGCAGAAGGCCTGTGTGATTGAGGAGCTACAATGCTCTTTTTCCTAAAATCCCAGATATTAAGAGGAATTATCACTGATGACTACTAACCACAGAGCTCTAAGACCAGGGAAGAGTCCAAATCAGCTGCAATAATCTTTAAATTAAACTGAGAGGTAACTCCCCATAATCTTAATGTGAGAGAGGAGTCTGTACAACAATAATGGGTTCTAGGGGCATTCAAGCAGAGGATAAATGAGCTGCAGGTTCACTGAGCAAGGTTCCTAACCCTAAATATGAGCTGGGATAGTCAGCCTTTGGTTATACCTCTCACCTCTGCATTGAACAGTCCAGTTCTTCAGAGTAGATCTGTGAATTTTCCCCAGAAATGCAGCAGGAAAACAGGAGGGTTGGGGAGAGACCTCATGTTGCGGACATCTCGATTCTCCATCTCCCAGTGCAGTTCCACCTTAGGAAAAGAAGCAGAGCTGAAAGGGTGGTCTGGATGTGAGGTGGGAGGTTAATGGGGATCAGACCTGGTGGTGCTGAAGACAGGGAAGAAGAGGAGCAGTGATCAAATATTGAATAACGGTGCAAACAGGAAAAAACTGTTGCTACACAATCTCCTCCCAACCATGCAAACACTCAGTGTTTCTGCAGCAACTCAAACAACTGCAACAAAAAGCAGCTCTGTCCTCTCTTTTGCCATTCTTGAGATGCAAATATCTTAGACTCAATTTCCCATTGAAAAGGGAAGCAACAGCCAACAAATCCCCATTTCACTGAGAGGTTTCACCAACCCCAGCAAGCCAGCAGGACCTACTCTTAAATTACCTCTGACTCCTAGAAAGCAAGGGTGGAAAATTCTATACCAAGGGCAGAAACATGACCAACAAAGTCTCTACAAATCAGATCAGCTTTTCCAGAAAAAAAAGATTATCTCCATTGCCCACATGAGCAGGTTTTCACAGACAAGAATACCCATTTTGGTTCTCCTGTACTATTCCATCTATTTTAGGTGTTTCTTTGACAGGTACATTTCTGAAACCAAATTGAATTTTCTTTTAATCAGAAATAATTTGCAAGACTATTTGGCAGCATTCACAGCCTGAAAGTGTTTTCTTGTTGTCAAGGACTCCTGAGGATCTCAAGCACCTGTCATCCTCTTCCAGCATCAACCTTTCCATATGGGCACATCTCCAGAAAAGATTATGGGCAGTGTAAAATCCACCCATCTTAAAGCACCATTTCTCTGATGTACACCAGGGGTTCAGAGAGGAGAATCCATTTGATTTCGTTGCTCCTCCAGTGTATCTTTCTTCATTTTCCCTTCAAAAATAGATTTACTCCCATTTCTATTGGTCTTGTAAGACCTGCTTTGTTTTTTTCTATTAGCTAATTATTCAGTCCATTGGAACATTTCAAAGCACTTTATCAGCCTATATAATTTTATAATCATTTTGTTGTTTTCACTTAAAAAAAAAAAGTGCAACTAGTCAGACACCTAATGCTACTTAAGTGCAAATAGATTTTTTTGTGGTTGAATAATAACATCTGTTTTGATTTTCCAGACACAAAAGTGCGTTTTATCTGGCCTTCCTTTATTTGAACTTTTCACATCTGCTCAGGCCTGCTTCCCATAAACTAAATACCAGATCCTTTCACAATGTAGGAAATTTACCTGCACCAGTTGTTGTCCCAGCTCCAAAAACTTCTTTATAGGAGCCAGACAAAAATGTCAAAAGACTAATAAATATAATCTTAGCACACTGTGTATTTATTAAACATTGATATTTATTCTCTCCATCCTGAATGGTTGATACTCACAGACCCAATCCTGAAAAACTTATTTGAATGAATGAACTAATTTACCTTTATGGAATAAAGTGTGTTGTGGGCTGGTATCCTTTGTTCCACACAAAATTTAGAGATAAGCTTGTCACAATGCTCTATATCATCAGCTACAAATTCAATCCGAAATTATAGAGATGGTTAGATGCATTGTGCTTTCATCAAATAAAAAAATGTCATGAGGGGAATTTCATAAGCCATTTTCAGGGTTATCTGCAAAGATTTGGTAGTGAATTTTGAATTTTGACTTACTCTGGTCTCTTCAGAGGTGAGCAAAGAAGGATAATAATGTTAATCAAAAACACTTTTTATTTTTTTTTAAGTAGATATTTAGTTTTTAATTGTAGTTCACATCCCAAAACTTAAATATATTTAGGAAAAAGGAAAAAAAATTAAGGTGAATGGTTTGAAACCTCAACTCAAGCAAAACAGGCTGAGGGGTTTTGCACTGCCTTCAGCAGATTGGGAAATGCATCCTGGGTATCAGACAAATGTTAAGGATAATTCTTTGAACTCAGAGCTAAGGCTTACGAGAATTCTTCTCTGCTGATGTGACCAGGAAGACATGCAAAAAAAGTACCCCCTCATCAGCCTCTTCATAATATCTGCATCTATTCAGCGTTTCTTGCCACTGATAGAGAGATATGTCTTGAGAACTCCCACGTCCCTGGGCCCCGTGCAGCTGTGTCTGCAGCAGAACTGCAATATTGGGCCACTTCCCACAGACAGACAACTGAGCAAGTGGCTCTGCAGAGCAGAGGAGAGAGCACTGATTGCAAAGCTGGGAAGCCAGGTTTTCCTTCTCTCAGGACACCAGGGACATCTCTTCTCTTCAAAGTCTCCTACCTCTGCTGTAGGGAAGAGACGGTGTCATTCTTTTATGCTGTTTGGAATCTTCAGCAAATCTTGGGCTCTGTGATTTGGCAACCTCATCAAATACAGCTTTATCAACCCAAAACACCCACCAGCACCAGTGTCTTAAATAGACATGAGATAGAAAAGTACAAGGAGGACCGCAGTGCTTTTGGGAAATGTTGGAGAGGAAAGGCAACATCCATGCACTGCCCTTGATTTACACCTTGATTTTTTCCATCTGCACAAAGGACTGAAACTGCGTCACGATGGAACAGTTTTGAGAATCACAAAGAACTTAACAAGTCAAAAATGGATTAAAAAGCACTTTATGGCTTGTTAAAGAAATCCCCCTTTTCCTCAGAAGCATTTTTAGCATCTTATTAGTGGTATTTGATCTGACTAACATATTGACTCGTCATTTGAATAGGAGATGAATCCTTTTTGATGGACCACAAAGGGAGTATAAATTCAAATGAGGCACTTCTCCAAATTTTTATTTAAGCATAGCCCCAAAGAGCCCATAACATCTGTAAAGGTTTTTTCTGTGCCCCACAAAAGACTATCCTAATGATCTTTTAAATCACATCGGGTTTTTTTTTCCTTTAGAAGTAATCATTGCGTGTTTGTTTAGCTCAAATAATGAGTTGGAAGTTCTCTTTCACCTGTTTTCTGGAGTGCCATGCGTTAATTTGGCTTAAGATAATATTTTAAGCCAATGCAAATTTTTTTTAAAAACAATCTGTCATGGAACTCATACTTTACCATGAGTTGAATTCATCATCAGTATCATACAAAGTATTCAGAACTTGACAAATGAAAAGCACAAGACAGAGAAATATGCAAAAAGCCTCATGCCTTTCAATCAATCTCTGATCTGAAATGATTTTGATCTATCCAATCTATACTGTTCAGGGCAATTTCAGTGTCACCCAGACAGACCACTGCCATGGAGTCAGTAGGCAGACCCACAACTGGCTTCCCTTTGGCAAAAGTCAGAAAACTTGCTCCTAGTCATTTTTTTGAGCAATTTAATACCATCTAAGAATTTGCACTTAGGAATAAGTTGGAGACCTCCAGCTCATTTTGAAAACAGTAATTTATAGCTACACAGACATTATGATTTTACAGTGTTTTGATAGTTACGCCTTCACTATCCACATGGAACATTTAAAAACGGATTAGAAGCCATTAATCTTGGAAATATGAGGGATTTGTAGCCTGAAGAGGAACTCAGAGCATTTGCAGTCAAAGTCTCTTTCTGCACCTAGGTGTATGGTATTATCAAGGAATTTTATCCTCTTCTAAAACAAGTCAAGAATTATATTGGGGCACCCCTATTGTGGTAAAAGTACTGGATAATAAATCAGGCATCTCAATACTTTCTTACAGATACTCTTATTGACCTTGGATGAATATTTAAGCTGGAAACCATTTTAGGCAGTTCCTGTCTCTTGTTACAATCTCCAACAGCACTCAGTCGGATCCCCACATGCAATTTCATCCTTTAGGCACAACAATAATCACAGCCTCCCACTTCACTAAAAGTGTTTTGTTTTAAAATTGAAATACCTTAGAGACAGGTGAAATCAAGTCTTTGTATTTTCCACACCTATGCCTTGAAATGTGGGGGAGATCCACTCGATCCAGATCTTTGCAGCAGGCTGTTAATTCCTCCAGAGCCTGACCTCAGATGCTGGGTTCAGCTATTCCTAAACTCTGATAAACGTCAGGTCCAAATCCAAATCTGGATCCCAAACTTGTGGTACGGGCCCATCTGTACTTGAAAGCANATTGAAAACAAAAATAAAAAAAAAAAAAAAAGGAAAACTAAGATCATGAATATTTCTATTTGAATACTGCATACAACAGATTTATGAACTCAAGCAGTTTCTTTCTTTCTTTGCAAAATCAAAACTACCACAGGATTTCCCGTCCATATATACCATATGCTTTTCCCAACTTTGTTTAAAATTCTTAGCGTCCCAATATGCTGAAGCTTCTGAGCACTACTGAGGTGTTGCAGGATTTTTTTGCAAGCTTTATCAACTTTGCAAACTACACTATACTCAAGAATTAATTTTTGTAAGGAAAAATGAATTTTATCTATTTATTTCTGCAATATGGTAATGAATGGTGAAAGCATCATATGAAATGGAGCCTTTGGGTAACAGCCTGAAATAGGATTAATTCTCCTAAATGACAAGAGTGTTTATTTCAGTGTAACTGATTGTATACATTGGGTCAAGACATGCAAAACCAAGTCCTGCCAGCTCATGCCTCGCAGGATCTTCTGAGTACAATCTTCATTCAGAGCCCAGTCAGAAGCATGACAAGTGAGACACCAACAACACTAAAGGAAACTTATAAATGTTTGCAAATTCTTTTTATGGATTAATGACCCTACACATAAGAATTGACATTTCCAGGACAAATGACTTCTTTATCCTACTGGTATTTCAGCAGTTTTTGCTTACGCCGAGGCAGAGGCGAATTTTTCCTTCTGCAGATCAAACGAGATCTAAAATCTGGGAAGATTTAACAGTAAAGTAAAAACAATGGGGATGTAAATGTTAACCATCTGCATTTGTCACTGCTATTTCTTATGATGTGATATCTCCATCAATGGCATTATTTTTACTTTTGTTGTCTCTCATAACTTTTCATTCTATTATGGTTAATCATTGATAAACAAACACTTTGACTCATAAAGTGGCAATCATCTTGTCTAAATTTAACTGTGTAAAAGTCAAACACCTACTCCAAGCTACTCGTGAAGGCTCCTTCTATAGATAGTGGTGACAGATTGGCATTTTCAGAGAGAGACTTATCCTACCTGTCTTACACACTTGTTTTAAGATGAGATTAATCATTCCGTGGAACTACTTTCTTCTTTTTCGTTCCTTTGACTGACTTCAGTAAAAAAGCAGCGCACAAGTTTTGTTAACAGAAAAAAAAAAAATAAAAAATAAAAAGGGGAAAAAAGGCCCAAGAGATTATTTCAGGCCTTTAACTTGAATCCACAGAAGTATTTAGCCTCAAAAAGCAGTTTCTCCAGGATGCAGAAAGTTTCTTCCTAAAGGCAGATGGGAAGAAGAAAGGCGGAGAGAGACAGGAGCACAGCCTTTATAATTAAGTTTATCACCTGTCCCAAGTGTCTACCTTTAGGGCTTGTGAGAAGCAATGCTAAGGAGAACCAAGGGAATATCAGACTTGCTTTACCCTGTATTGTTTTACCCAAAGACACCATGGGGATTGTCATATTTTCCCTCTGGATGGAATTCCAATGACAGGAAGGTTTTCCAGGCTTTGGCAAGAGAAAAGGGCTGGCCAACAGCTATTCTGCTTCAGCAGAAGCAAAGCAAAACCAGCATCTCCCTTTTTCACATGAGATCAGCTCCAGCTCAACACAGGGAAGGACCACACACCGACCACGGCTTCAGGACATGAGCCTTAGGAGGCAATTCAACGGAAACTTCTAATACCCTTCAAATCATTCAAATGAAAAGATGCTGATGCTGAAGAGGGGAGAAACATTCTTCCTGGCATCTCTCCATTTGAAATTCTGCTACAGTGACAGTATCTGGATTAGACTCCAGGACAGTATTTCTGAAACAGCAGGAACCCTGCTTACTGCATCAGTTTTAAATTATAAGCCTTCCAAATATGTCAACACCACTTTCCTGGAGACTTTCCTGAAATTAAAACACTGAGCTTTTTCCCCTGAGCCTTCACAGAGTCCTATGGATCCATTGCCCAGTGTCACCATTTGTATCGTGATTTGTCTATGTTGGGTCACTGCTACTACTTCATTTCTGCTCTATAGTCAGCCTGGTTCTTTGATGTTACTCAGTCACTATTTCCTTTCCCTTTACTTTTATCTCTGTCCTGGCATTCTTCCTTAAAGCATCCTCTCTACCAGATGGTCTCCATCTCTCCTTCAGAAGTGCCCAAAATATTCCTACTGCCTCCTCTTGATCTTCCCCCAGCAGCAAACCTCTTCATCCTACAGAGCTCAAATACCAATGGATTTCTCCTCCTTGCTGCTTCTTTCTTGCACTTTGAAAAGGAATTCACTGGAAGCAGCTAACCTCCAATCCTCATTATGCACGATGCACTCATTTATAAGAGTTTACCCAGGAGAAAAATTCAGACGGGATATAGGCTGCTACAATTGCGTTTTTTCAAGTGGAAGCACATCTGATGTCTGCGTGCCGAACCGGAGCTCTAGTTTTTAAAACAGGAGCTCCAACTTTTGCATTTGGAAATCCATATGGATCCTTTAATCTGAAGGTCAAAACAGCTTTCAAGAAAGATACTGAAAACAATGATACTTTATATTCACCAGCACAATTATGTAAAGCTGATTCAATATGGTAGTACCATCAGAGGATTCGGAAAAGTCTCTGTGTTATGTATTTTTAAGATGGGGTTTAGACGGTGTAAGATGAGGCTTCAGAAGTTTACAGAGAGTGGAAAAAAAAAAAACCTTGTCAGAATTTATATCTTCCTAATAGGTCACAGAAACTCTGAGGATAACAATTGCTTTTACTTGCAGTTGACAGTGCACTATAATCAAGAATAAAACCCTAGATATTTTTGTGGAAGTACAAGCACTTACTAAAATGTAGCAGCATAATAATGTATTATATATTATACAAATACAGTGAGGTGGGATTTGTGTTTGTCTCTGCAAAAGAAGAAAGAACTCTGAAATGACCTTCTGTTCATGAGTTTCTTTGAAAAAGGCTTGGCCTGAAACCACTTCACTACTATTGATATAGTCTGTTTCTGTACATAAATCTTAAATGTAAGCACGGCTTCAAAAAATAACTAAGCAATCACAAAGCTTTACTTTTCAGATTCAATTGCCTTCAAATCCTTTACTGAAGTCCCTTTGGCACTGTCACTTCAAAATCAGGATAATGCTGTATAGTGTTTCTCAGTTCCAGTAAAACAAAAACCTTATTGAATAAATATGTGTGAAAATGCTGCAAACAAAACCATCTCAGCAGCCACCACCTGATCGGGCTGTGGTGACCCTCCCTGGTGACCTGCGTGGGCTCGGCACTCGACTTCTTGGCATATCCCAGCACTGCTAAATTCCACTGTCTTTGTCCTTAAAACTGTAGCAAAGCACACGTTTTCCTCGCAGAAACCTAAGAGCGGGCTTTAGACATCAAGGAACAGCAAGGTGACCTAGGATTTCCATATGCAGGAAGCTGCTGATCAAATGGTATATCCTTTTTTTAATCTGCTTCTTGGATCGTGACTGTAGAGGAAACCTTGTGGTTCTGCTAATCCCTTAACTCTGGGGTTTGTAAGGAAAGCTTATGATGTTACCCCGTCTTGGAAACATAAATGCAGAGCAAAATATCCAGTGTTTACTATCTCAGGCCTCGTTCTGCTCTAAAAAAGGATGACTCAGGAATGTTTTTCTTTTTTCTACACATCATCTTCTACATATCCTACGTTTTCCTGCAGTTAAAATATTAGCTCAGGCCCATAGATCCCATTATTGCAGCAAGACAGCCCCACATGCCAATGTCTCCTTGATCAGGTTTCGAGGCTCTGAGCTCAGGTATCCAAATCCTGAAACCAGAGTCACCCAGCAATTAATTCCTGACTTTTGGGCCCTCAGTGCTGGCAGGAAGCACACAAGTAGCTCTGGTTCCCAGCTGACTGCACCAAACAGCCACAAGTCAGGACAAGGTCCAATGGATTGGATCTGATCATCCTTTCAAAAAGGTTCTCCTATTAGTTTGCTTCAATTTGTATTTCATTTTGTTATCAAAGAGTCTCAATAGTCCTCAGAAGTGCAAAGAATCTCACAAGAAAATATAATTTCCCTAGCAGGTGAAGTAACGGGGATTTTTTTTTCTCTTGTGGAAGGTTCATTTCAACATGTTTGCTCTAAAAAGCAAGAATTATTGTCGATTCTATTTCTGACTCATTAAGGCTAGTTAGAAAAAAATTACAAAGCAATTATTGAAAAGCAGCTTCTCAAGCTGAAGAATAAAAAACAACAAACAGTCTGTTTATAACAAATACAAAGTACTGTGGTAAATTTAAACCTGTAGAGTTTTAAGCACCGAAAATTGAGAGAGACATCGAGTATTCAGAAAATAACCTGGTTCTCTCTGAGGACTAGAAATATCCAGCAAGAATGACAGCACCAACTGGTAGCTGGATTGAGGTATTGCAGTTTTATCTCACCTGAACACGAGGTGGTCCCAGCTCTGCCCAACCCCCTGGCAGTCCTGTGCCTGTGAAGCCAATGCTGGTTTTCCCCTCAATCCTTCCATTTCTAAACATCTCGTTTCCACAGCCCCAGCCAGCAACGAGCAGTGCCCAAATCAGGTGTGCAGAGCCCAGGGAAGTGGCCTTGACACGGGCCAGGGTGAGGAGGGCAGCCTGCACATAATAGTGGGACAGCTACAAAAACCTGATGCTTCACACTTCACACCGTGATGCGAAGCAGATGTCTGAGTCCTTGCTGTTAGAAAGAGCAGATTAAAAAAATAAATAAATAAAGGAGCAGTGAATAAATGCTACAAATTGAGGTAGGGTCAGCTCTGCAATGTAGGAGATCAGGCTAGACAGAGGCAGAAATAATTTTGTTGCCGATTAGAAGCAGATAAATGAGAGGGAGAAAGAAGGAAAACATGCAGTACAGAAAGGAAGATAAGAAAGAAGCTGTTCATCTTATGTATGGGAACCAACTGCTGCATATGTATTTCCTATGCAGTTCTAGTAACTATCCCCAAGATGTTAATCTGAAACACTTTGCAGGAAGTGGAACATCTATTTAATTTAAAATGTTGCTTGGAACACTGCAGGATTTTCAGATAATTCAGTTAAAGCACTGGACACTCAATCTGCACAGCAAAAAGGCTCTAGTCAGGATTTTGAATTTCACACATAGATGTAGATATTTTACTTAGGAAAAAATGTATTTAAGCATTCAAGTTCAGTTGTTTACACTTGCATTTAAGCATTTTTTTTCTAAGATAACTGTTTACTGACAGCATCAAATATAAATTACACATGCATGACTGAGAGCATACAGTCATCCACCACAATTAGTGAGGGTGGGCACATACTAAGCCCAAAAATAGAGGGTATTTCCAATGGAATTAATAGAAAAATAAACAACCTGTAAACCAAGGTGAATTCTTGTTCATAAATTAACACAGAATAGCCCAGTGGGAAACGTAATGTGCAGTTTTCACACATGGCAGAAGTTTGCTGGTGGTTGTGTCCATTAAAGGTGAAGGCTGCGTAACCAACAAGCACGTTTTCATCTGGCCTTAGACTTAGAAATAACAGTAAAAATTAAACACAAACAGTTATTTTCTTCCTTTTGGGATTTGGCACATGTGCTATAACAGACATAGATGGAAACTTCTAAAATAAATTAAGGAATGTACTTGTCAGTTTATTAATCAAAGTTTACCTGCTTCACATTAGACGGAGACAAATTAAACAAGCTACCACGGTACTCAGAAAACATCTGCTAACAAAGTCAAAAGTAATGATAAACAAACTTGAGTTCCCTTTGTGGTTGATTTCCATCCAGCTGCATTTAATTATAAAAGAGCTATCAAAGAAAGCTCCCCATTAGCAGCTAATTCAGAATGACTTCAGAAGAAAATCCCAGAGCCTCCAGGTGATATCTCTCCAACAACTTTCTCATCTCTGCAAGTGATTGAGAAGAGCTGAATTAGACCAGTTTAGTGATCAGTCCTCCTGCTAACTGCCAGAGTAGAATGAAGATGATATATCTTCTCAGTACCTGTGACTGCCTGTTTTCAAAGTAGGACCTATAAGATGTAGCAGACTCTTCCTTGCAAGTAATCTCTGCCAAAAGCGCCAGTGCCAGCCAGAAATACAGAGCTAACCCTGAAAATTGCTGTATGCATTTTCTAAAGCAGAGCAGCTGCTGCTATCATGCAGAAAGGGAGAAGATTTGTTGCTACAAGTTTTTTAATAAAGTTTCTTTGACTTGGGTATTTTCCACAGAGAAATCAAAGATGTGGGCATTTATAAATACCTAATTCTGGTTTGCAGCAATCAGGAATTTTTGTGCTGCTATAGCTAGAGATGCCTATAGTCCCAGACTCATGCTCTGAACCAGATGGCAACAGACATATTATTTTTAATTATTTCATTTCTTATTATTTTAAAAAATAATTATAAATTAATAAAGTTATTAAAATTAGCAGCCATTCTTAAAAAAAAAAAAATGAAAAGAGCAAATATGTCAGGCTTCCCCTGTAACTTTTTAAATTGAGAAATTTTGGTAATTTTACAGATAGACAACCAAAGTCAAGCCAAAAAAGTGAAAGGTTTTCAATGCACCCAAATCTATCAGGAATTTTTATAAAATTCCATGAAGACCAGCAATAATCACACACCCCAAAAGAGCTCTTTGTGCACAGCTCAGTAAGGCACAAGCAACTTGTAGCATATTCCAACTGAGGGCTTTGGACAACAATGTTTGATAAACCATTGAAAGATTATTTTTTTCCTTTTTTTTCCCCTGCCTTATTCTTCCCGTACAAGACAGTCATGGGTAATTCCTCCCTGAAAGCTCACCGCTGCCTGGCCAGCAAGCAAATATGAAATCAAAAGCCCCGTGTGCCAGATCTGCACAGCTGTATTTGTGCTCCTGCGGCTCCCGGAGGAGCGCACACCACATGTCGGTTCCTTGACTTGGGGTGGGTTGGTGAGGTGTAAGTTAAAAGGGCAGCTGTACACTCCGGGAAATTTTCCAGATTCATTTGCTACTGATTGCTTTAACAATGCCACAAGCCACGCTGAGGAGGCTGGGATGCTGGGTGGCACAGGTAGGAAGTAGGAAAACTTTTGCTATGGCTTATTCTTGATCTTGTCCCCAAGCTCTCTTGAAAAATCTCCAGAGTCTTTATAGAGGAGGTTTGTTTCCCTGCAAGAACAGAGGGGTTGGCTCTGACTGCTGCTATTCTAAGAGCTACAGCTATTCTAAGAGGTTAAGGGTAGAAAAGAAATTATTGTATATCCACATGGTAATCAACCAAGGTTTTGTGTAACTGTTGCTCTTGATGTGGTTCTTCCAGACTCTTCCAGAAAAGAGTTTATTGATGTACCTGGCCTAGAAGCTGGAGAGCCAAAGGAGGAAAATGATAACACAGTTCAACAAACCCTTTGTTTACGTAAACATCCATCCACAATCTGTGTCTGGTGGGGTGAACATAAGGCTTTAATTTTACCCTTGGCACACGGATCAAACAATGTTGCCAATATCTATTGTTCTCCTCATAACAATATGCCTGGTGGTTTCAACATATCCTCTCCATTAGCTGGCTTCAGATCAAGCATTGCTGTGTATGTGCTTGTGTCTCCATAAAACTGGAATATGGATCTTTTTTTGACTTCTTTGTACCAAATGTGTAAGAAGGAACACAGTTGAGAATGGTGGTCAGCCGTCCCCGTTGAGTCATGAGAACAGCTCGCTTCAGAACGCGCGGCGGAGCAGACACCGGGCGGGAAGGAAGGGTTGGATTGGATTGGAAAAGCCATGGCCATGTAGCTTAGGCTTTTCAAAAACCAGAGGAAGTGGTGAGTCAGATCCTTATCCCATTTTATTTGAGCTTTAGCAAACCTTTCTGGATTTGGTCCATCTCTGATCTACATGAGCCCTGCTCTGGAGCACGGATGCATCACTGGTGGTTAAGAAAAGAGTGATTTGGGTTGCTTTTCCCTCTCTTTTTTTTTTTTACTCAGTTTCTCTTCCTTTCTGTTTGCTGCAGAAAGCCACAATAATGTTTTTTTTTCCTTTTAGAAATTTCCAGGTTCTATAGAGGCAGCGTAACAGTGGAGATTGAGATCTGGGGAATGCCATAAGGAGAAACCTCCAATAGATTCCCCGAGCCAGGCTAGCTTGTCAACTCCAT
This sequence comes from Tichodroma muraria, assembly GCA_013390105.1. NCBI lineage: Eukaryota > Metazoa > Chordata > Aves > Passeriformes > Sittidae > Tichodroma > Tichodroma muraria. The sequence goes on along the minus strand of WAAG01014904.1, from coordinate 14,250 downwards.
GCTAATCTTCTCAGCTCCTGCCTCAGCCTCTGGAGCAGCAGCACTGCTTTCTTATGCTTCTAGCAGCAATCAAACTTGATACTTCTCATCTATATTGTGCTGTGTTTTGGCCCATACTTCCAAATGTTTGATCCAAAATTCGCTCCAGTCTGTGGAAAGAATCTCATTGCCTGGAATATACTTTGGGTCTGGCACCTTCTTCCCACCTGATCACTAATGCCCGATTTGTATTTGATAAATCAGTGAGAAAATAGTGCGTTCTGATTTCTCTGGTGCCATTCTCACAGTAGTGGAGAAAATCTCACTGAAGAAACATTATCACTGGTAAAGACAACAGTTTTATCTGGGCCATTCAGAGAACTTACTTTGTTGGTTGTTTCTTTCATTCATGACATCTTGTTTTCTAAGGCTGAAAGATGATGTTGGAGAGGAAGTGGCTGAGAAGGGCTGATGGTGCCTCATCCATTTGTCCTGCCTGGAGCAGAAGCTGCTGCTGGGGGTGGCAGTGCCCCGACACCCTCGGTTGCTCTGGGGCCCTTCGTGTGGCATAAAAGGATGAGTGAAATCCTGTGGGAGCTCTGCAAGGAGGCAGCTCTGGGAGATAACACAGTGGTGATCAGCACCACCAAAAATAGGGCTCTGCAGGCCTTTTTTTCTCCCCATGCTCTCATGACACTCCTCCTCACTGGAAGTAGTAATTCTGTAAAGCTTTGGGGTTTATTCAGTATTTCTGTTTCCTTCCTACTGCACCATTTCTCACTTTCCTGTTTCTCCCCAGTTTTCATGTTTTACCTTCTGAATATGCTGAATCCAAGCCCAGTGCTTTGAATGATTTCACTGACCCTGCCGTTCTGCGTGCCAGCACAGATACATATCTTTTAGGTTTACTTTTATCTATGCTAATTTCACTTCCCCCTCACGTTTGCAAGCAGAGACCAACTGCAAGGCTTCCTGTGCATCCCAGGCTACGATTCAAGGAGTTTAAGAAGAATTAGGCTTGATGCTGCTCGTGCTCTCATATATATTCAAGCACAGCTTTTGGTCTCCTCGCCACACATGTGCTTCAGCCTGTTCTCGACTGTCACAGCGATAACATTTCTATATAAACTCATTCATTAAGACTATCAGACTGTAATTATCTCTGCTGTGCAGAACGCATGCAGGTTTCCCCCTGTAATGGCATGGCAAGAGAAGGAGAAGAGGGGGTAGAGGAGCACTCCTCTTGTTTTTGGAATGACTGTTTTGCTCTGAAAGCCATGGCAGTCCTGGCATTACTGGAAAGCCTAAAAGTGACATCCAAGTCCTAATCCTCTGTGGCTGATCCCATCAAGATGCAGAATCCTCCCCTGAATGAATCAGGTAGATTTTACAATTTTGATACATATTTTTGGGTCAAACCAAAACTAGGAAGTTATTTCCCCTAAAAATGCCTGTGGGAGGTGGGGATCAGGAATCAACAGGAATCAACAGCAGCTTATGTATGATTCGAGCCTTATGTGGAAAAAAACCCATTGCATAAACTTTGAAATTGTCTAATATCACAGATTTATTTATTATAGAATTAATTACCTTGCTTGAAGCAATTAATTACCTTACTTGAAGTGGCTCTCATTGACACATGATATTTTGTCTAATTCTCTACTGTGCATAAAAATGCAATATATTGTAATATAAATTGTAGCTGCTATTGCTTTAAACGCCAATTTAATCAAGGGGTTTGACAAATCTGACAATAGACTGATCACCTTTTCTTGTCAGTATTTTTTTCAAGACTCTGTCAGTTTTACTATCAGTTTAATTTCATTCTAAAACAGCAAATTATCATAATAAAAATACTCTTGTCCTAATCCTTGCAGTTTAAAAAATGTTTAATCCACCCCAGGCATTGCCACATTTGGCATAGAACATAATTTGAGTTTAGATGCGGTGAAAATTGCACAGCTCAACACAAACACATGAGTCAAGCATCAGGTTTTTACTACAGGGTTGCTACAGGGCTATGTTTGATTTGGTTCTCCTATCTGTGTCCAGCGTACCCCCAGCAGTTGCTGGAGCTCTGCTTGGGATAGATTTGAGGAGAGGAAAGAGGTTTCTGACCAAAAGTCCCTGGTGAACTCCAAAAAGGTCTGCTAGTGAGGGATTAAAGCAGTATTAAGCCAAACTGAAGCAAATGCTGGCACATAATTAACACAGCATTGTCAAAAAGAGCTCATGGTTTAATTTTAGTGGGGAAAATATGGTATCTCAGATACCATGATATGGGTGTTTGTTCACAGCCACTGTACCTGTCAACTATTATTATCCTGATGCTGCCGTGTTCTCTGAACTGTTTTGATTTCTTAACAAGAAGAGAATTTTCTCTGATGTGCCATCTGCAAGGCACAGTTTACCAAAGGAAAACTTTATCTCAAAATTTTAATAATTTTCTGTCAATTCCAATAAAATCAGATATATTTTTATAATACTTACAAAATAATAGCAAATATGACTCACCACATGTGCCACTATTTCATTTGATATCCTTCTTCTCCCACTGACTTTTCTTTCCGGCACAAAATGCAATTTAAATGTCAACTTGAACTAAAAAAGTTACATTCCTGGGGAGATTGCTGCTATCTCATACAATCTGAAATAATTCTACTGCTTTCCACTATTTTACCTGTTTTTCTTCTATTTTAGTCTCTCATTGTGAAGGTTCTAAAATTAACAAATGGTGGAAAGGATTAAATAATGCACTTTTTGCTTACATATAAGTGGCAGGACAAGTCATAGAATTATAGAATGGTTTGGGTTGGAAGGGACCTTAAAGCTCATCCAGTCCCACCCCCCCTGCCATGGGCAGGGGCACCTTTTACTGTCCCAGGTTGCTCCAAGCTCCATCCAGGCTGGCCTTGGACACTTCCAGGGATCCAGGGGCAGCCACAGCTCTGGAAAATTTGTGCCAGGGCCTCACCACTTAATTTCTTCATAATATCTAATCTAAATGGACAAAAAACACTGCAAATCAATTGTGGACAGAGAATGAGGTGCTTTGTTCTGTCTAGAGATCTTGTGCTTGGGAAATTCATTCTGCATTGTGAGAGTGTTTGCATTTTTATATTTTGGATTTACCTGGAGATTTTCAGGTTCTCCTAGGAAATTATCATTCCTACACAAAGATGTTTGCACTCTCCACATGGTTGTTTTTCATTGGGGCAGCACCACAGACATTGGATACAGGACCCACCTGCCCGGATTTTCCCTTTTGGGACATGGCACAGGAGACTTCTCCAGCTCAAGCTCACTGTCACATAGTCAGGAAGAAGTGATAGCAACATACTGCCCTGCCTTAATGCCAGAGTTTAACTCCCTTCCCTCATTGCTGAATTTATATGCATTTTTCCCTTCCATAAAAACATCTTAATCCATAACTCCAGAGTGTTGTCATAATCTTTCTTTCTTAATGATCACTTTTCCTCTGAAATTCCTAAGAAGACTGCTGAATATCATCCTCAACTCCCTGTAATGTTGCACAACAGGCATGGGAAAACTGGGAAAACCAGTTTTGCTGACATCAGTTAGACGTCAAAAAGTTTAGTGCTGAGATTTAACCCTAATCTCTGCATTTTAATTCCTTAATTCCAGCACTCCTAGCACTCCCCAGTTTGTGAGAATACACAATAAAGACTGAGAAAACGAGCTCCTCCGCTTTTTCAATCATAGGAATAACTTGGACTGTTCCACTTAAGGAGAAATGAGGATTATGATATCAAGCAAACTGAGGACTCATTGTTGCCTGACTTAGAAAATATGGAAATGGTTTAGCCTAAATGAAAACTAGAGGTTCCATATATCAAAGACATTAAAAGCACCATGAAATGTAGGAAACAAGCTCAGGTTCAAAATGAACTCTAAACTCACCTGAGATTGCCGTGGAAAAAGTTGCTGGAAAAGCCATCTGGAAAAATTCCTCCAAGAGAAGAGGTTTTGGTCAACCCACTTGGACCCTTCATCTATTTGAATACAGAGTTTTCATGTAGACACAAAAGTTCATCTGTACCATGGGTTTTCCAGGATCTCAATGGTATCTGCAGCAAATGTTCACCAGGAGATTTACATAATTATTTTCTAATAAAATTACTGAAAACTGGGGCTGGAGTCAAGTTCTGTATACTCACGTTCACTTCAAGAGTCATTTGCACACCTAAAAACTCACTCCTCCTTTCCTTTTCTGGAATTCTGTGCATCATTCACCATTGTCACCTAACTTTGAAGCAAACAGGTGAGGACGTTTTTAGCTCTCTGCTTTGATTCTCCCTTGCAGTAAAACCCATCCTTTGAAGAGAATCAGGGATGATCTTTCAGGAAAAAAAAAACAAAACACAACAGGTTTTAGGTGGTATTTTACTACTTGTTTTCTGACTCTCAATTTAATAAAGACAGATACATCTAAGGTGTCTGGGTTCTGCCAAGAGGGAAGGTCTCCTGCAGCCCCTGTATATTCCAGAGATTTGTAGGGTAGGTCTGCTCCATGGATGGATGAAGAGCACCTCATACTGCCTGTATTTACCTCTCAGAGGTGTTGGAGGCTGTAATTAATTACTGTTTGTAGAACCCATTGAGATTGTTAGAGAAAGGCACTAGAGAGCGAGTGGTGTTATAAATTATTACACTTGAAAACGATCAAACTCTTCAGCCTTCCACTGCTCGCCTTAGCACAAACTTGAAGCATTTCTCTTTCTCCTCCAGGAATAAAATTTGCCCTCTTGACATGCACAAACCATTAGAGAGGCTGTGCTTACAAGCACCTAACAGTATTTTCTCAAGTTTATTTTGACATTGACTTTTAATCAACGTGACGATGATTGAAAAAGCCAGTCCAACGTTTCACTAAAAAGGAATATTAAAAGTGCATTGATTGTGTCTGCAAAGATATGCAATTAAAAAGTATAAGTGCTGTTATTTAACACTTGACTTTACTTATTTTGAACTCTTGTGGCCCTGTTGTGTACATGGTTAAATGTGCAATGCTGTATGTTTCAAGTAACTTGGCTGTAAGCAATTTTATATTTTAATGAAAATAATTACAGTTTGAGTAATATGAAGTGTATCTGAAGTATAACCCCTGATGCTACTTCCCAGAATTAGCTGTGATATAAATTATCATGATTTATTACAGTGACTCTTTGCTTTATGTGTTTATAGGGGATCCTGGCTAGCAATGATGATTCTTAACTAACAAAGAATTGCATTTCAAAAGCAATTTTTTCTTGGATCTCATCTGTAATTCTTCCCCAAAAGTGATATGATTTAACTGTGCTGCAGTATGTGCTATTGCAAAGATGGCATTATTGTGCTGTCATTTTGACAGCTTACTTTAATTTACACCATTTAATGGGTGAATACATTTTTTAAAAATCTGGTGTTATTCTTTCTTAATATACCATATGCCATCGATCCCACATGCACTTCTTTGCATAAGCACACCAAGTTACAGAGTGGTATAAAGCAACCTATGTGTCATGTACAACCTCTCCTTTGAGTGACACATCAGAAGCTCAGGTCCTCTCTGTTCTTCAAGGATTCTGTGGATCCTGTGACATTTCTGAGCCTCGAGCTGAAATATGTTACACGATACGTGATGTCCCCATTGGCATCTGTCCACCTCAGAGATGGGCACTTTCAGATGCACTGTACAAAAATAAATTTCTGAAAGTCATTTGCCTTGATAAAAGCAGCAATATAGAAAGTGTAAAGATTGTTGTAATTACATTACTGCAAAGGCCAGTATCTGCAGCAGCTGGTTTCAATTCCAACCACTATTTTAAACTATTTGGTCAAACAAAATCTCTTCCAGCTCCTGACACATTTTGCCAGCTAATGGTAACTACTCATCAGCACGGGCAAAGGTTGGACAATCGTTCCCTTTGTCTTCTTTTGGGAAGGGCAGCCTGATCATTCCTCTGTCTGGGGAATTTCAGGGTCACCTCCAAAGGAAGTAGAGAATACAGGGGTTTGATCCAGACCTTTCCCATAAATGTACACTTCAGCTCAGCGAACATCAGCTCAGTAGAGCTTTCCCATCTAGACTCCTTTACTTAGGCAACCTTCCTAAAGGATTCAGATACTCAATCAACCAAGGCCAGGTTGGACAGGGCTTGGAGCAGCCTGGTCTGGTGGAAGGTGTCCCTGTCCACGCAGGGATTGGAACAAGAAGAGCTTTGAGTTCATTCCAACACAAGCCACTCTATGATTATATGATTCCATCCGTGTTACAGACTGCTCAGAGGATGCCACTGAGAGCAACCTCCCCTCCCCAGGATGATCTGTCACCCTGGGTTCACTTGTGAAAGCCCCTCCACAACTCCCAGCTCACACCTGGCTTTTCTCTGTCTTGCTTGGTCCCACCCACAAAAGACCCTCTGCCGGTTCTCATAGCCTGCACTCCTGGCCCAGGAATAATCTCTGAAAGCTTCAGAAAATCTGCTGTGGGACGTTATCTCAGTAGAGGAAAATTTCGTTTGGGAAGCAGCCCAATTTTTAAAAAAAACAATTTCATGACAGCGTGAAAAGCAAGCTGATGATACTCCAAGAACTTAACTTTATTTGGTAGACTTTTGTCTGCTTTCCAAGGACACCTAAGAGTTAAATAACTTAAGACTAAAACAAAAACAACAGAAAAGAAGATATCCTAGTCATTCCATTTTCCTGTTACAAATATTATTTTTGGACCTAAATGCTGCAAATAAAAGTGCAAGATGAGCTAAAGATTTTAAGCAAGAGGTATCCAAGGTTGAAAAGGATTTTGTTGACATGAACTGAAGAAATACAACATACCTTTATACTTACTTAGCTCTTTGATGTTATACATGATACCCAGTATGGCATTACAACCAACTGTACATGTCATAAAAATGCAGAGAGTCCATGTGGAGTGAACCTGCAGTGAATTAATGCCTCTGTCAAGGTGTATCCTGAAATGTATTATGCCATCCTTGCTTCAAATTCCATTTACATATTCCCTTCAACTCACATGACCAGGAACATTAAAACACCCCAGCAAAAACAGGAAACAGTTTCATTTCCATCCCACTGAATAACAGTAGATTTGGAATGAGAAATCACATGAAATATTTAGAAAATTGTGTGCTTCTTAATAAATGATAGCTATTGTGAAAAAGTATATAATTCCCTTTTTATTTCCATGTTAATTTAAGACAGTAGGGTTTGGGTTTGGAGTACAAGTCTGATGAGGAGTGTCTGAGGGAGCTGGGGTTTTTTGGGCTGCAGGAAAGTAGGCGCAGAGTGACATTTATTAACTCTCTACAATTCTATGAAATAAGGTTTTGGTGAGGTGGGCTCCGTTTCCTCTCCAAGGCAGCAAGGGATAGGACAAAATGGCCTCAAATTGTACCAGGTGAGGTTTAGGTTAGGTATTAGGAAAATTTTTTCATGGGAATGGTTGAAAACTATTGGAACAGGCTTCCCAGGGAAGCGATGGAATCACCATCCTTGGAGTTTTCAAAACTAGAGTAGATGTTAGGGGATATTATATTTAGGAGAAATATTTAGTGGAGAGCATGGTGCTGGTGCTGGGTTGATGATTTGACTTAAGGGTCTTAAAGGTCTCTTCCAGTCTTAATGATTCCACAATTTCACCTGTG
>WAAG01014899.1:39305-54811 GCA_013390105.1 Tichodroma muraria | reverse complement strand
GGCTATACAGTTGTCACTGTGTTAATGGGAGGGAAAGTGGGTTTTCTTTCTGTTCTGGTGAACACAGCAGTAAGGTTTAATTTCAAATGCAATGACTGTGCTGAGAAACTGAAAATCCCAGGAGCAGAAGACCCGATGCTACCCTTGAACTGCTGCCAGTGAAACCCCTGATGTGAATCAGAGCTAGGGGTGTGCTGGCACTCACATCCACCCAAATTATGGAACAAAAGTGAGAGGACTGGAATCTCTATGCTTGAGAGCATAAAATAAATATTAACTGTCTTGGTGGAGAAGGAGAACCTTCCCTTTCCCGAATACTTTTCAAGAAGGACAGCAATGATTTCCTCTGATTTGCTTTAATATCCAACCAGTAGTGAAAGACATAGAAGAGAGTGGAAGCTTTCATTTCTGCCTTCTAAAGTGCCAGTTTGTAACTTGGTTTCATTCTTTTTGTGTCATTCAAATGGATTCCTTCACTAATCATCCTTCTGAGCGAGTACACTCAGTGCAGGACATTATTGTAGGTATGAACCTTATCTGTATGCACTTTAAATCATTTCATAATGAAAAAGCATCACTTAAGGTCCAATTTAATCAGCACAATCTGTGATTTAATAAAGACAAAAGCAAAAATATTAAAAGGAGAAATGTAATGTAAATTCAGTAATAAGTCAGTGGGAAAAAATTGCATCTTCCTTGCATAATAACTAAATGGAAACCTGGCAGAACCAGCTGCAAATGAAGATTGTCAGCACCTCAAGTAAGTAAGAATTTCAATCTTAGAACACCAAGGTATGGCATGTGCACACAAAAGCGTGGAGTTTTGAATAGGATGTCAGTGTTTTAATTTTTGAAAAGACTGGATGGTTAATATTACCATGTAATTTACAGTGAAGGTGATCATTATACCAATAGTTCAGACACTTTTAAAAAGGATCTTGTTCTGGTAACAGAAACTGGAGACAAATACAGACAAAACTTCTTAATAAGTTAAAAAGTATATATTTTAACATATTTCTGGAAGGAAGGTCATTATGGGCAGACTTATGTTTGAAGCATGTCCTTATCTCCATGAAAGTTATTTTTTTTTAAGAAGCATACTCTGAAGCTAATGTAGACTTAGAAGGAGTTCATCACTAGAGGCAGTGAATAGTTACATCAAACAGAAGAGTTTTGGAAAGAATTCTGCTTTTAAAAATGAGATTTTTTCTGGAATTTCCCACAGAATACACCACAGGCAGCTATAAAAGAAGGAAGAGCCATGGATTTGCATTTTCTTGATTCTCTTATATTCTTGAATTTCATGTAGCAAAGTATTCACATGCCCTAGAAGCACAACAAGGTCTGAATACTCTAAAAAACTTCAGAGAAGGGGATTTGTGTCTTAGTCTTCTCTTCAGTCCACAGGCAGAAAAACAGATTCAAAATAGATGACTTTTTTTAGAGTGTCTGTAAACACAGTCCATCAGAACACTGAGGCCTGGAAACCTGTTTCCTTCAGAACTCTCCAGAATGAAATATATAAGAAATAAAGGGGAATAGTGCCTGTTAATCCCATTCCCTCAGGATATAATGCAGGATTAGTTCCTCACATCCCAAAGTTGTTTATCAGCTACTTTAGATTGCTTTGCTGTAAGTGTAATTAATTCATAGGCACAATATTACTAAGGAATAAAATCTTCCACCGAGGAAGCCACAGAGTTCAAGATGTGAAAGTTTCTCCGTGCATCACACAGACACTTTTCTTCTTAAAGAGCATTTGCGGCACTGGATATAAGGGGAAAAAAAAAATCTAATTATCCATCACTTAACAGGCTGCTGGAATGAAGGTGAGCAGTGAGTCTAGAGGAAAGTTAGGTTTTAGAAAGTCAGTGTAAGACAGCAAATGCTGCTCTGGATGGGCTGGGTCTAATGTAAATGATTCTTCTGAACATGAAGAAACATGAACATGCTAAATAAATATAATGAACATGCTAAATAAACAGTATTTTGTCTGATTTCAGAACATCTTCTTTAATAGAGGACAAGGATCATAGAGATATTTCTAAACAAAAGTGGTTCCAAGAAAAATGTGTTGTCATTATTAGTATGTTTTTAAAAAAGAAAATAAAGATATTTTTATTTTATCTGCTCCAATTAGGATATTGCATTTGGGAATCAAAAATGGATTTCCAAGTTTTAACGTAAAGGAATGCCTGTCCGGTGGAAATTTAGATTGGATCTGCCACACCAGGTGCACATCTGAAAGTCACATGCCACAGGCAAGGAAGGTGATAAGATGAAAGTGTGTGAGATAAAGTGAAGGTCAGTTTGGTAGTGGTTGCTTTACTAACCCGAATGCTAAGTCTGCATCTGTTCTCAAAGGAAATAAAATGATCCGCTTCGAGGTGATACCTTTAATTGGATTGGGGATTAGAGTTATTTAAAACTAACGTGACATACATAAAAATATCATCTGGAGCCCTGCAAATAATAGGTCTGATAACAAGGAGAGGCAGAGATAGACTCTAGTGTACAGATGTGTTTTCACACATGGTTTAGGATCTGTATATACCCAGGGCAGCCTGCTTGTGGCACCTGTCCTTGGAGTACCTTTCCTCTCAAGGAGATTTGGGGTTCTAATGGTGCAGCACTTTATTTCACATTCATAGAGGCTGTTCTTGGCCACCCACTACTGATGAAAATTTTTCCAGCTGCTCCTCAACTCCACTTTTGGTATTTTTGATGAATAGTAACGTTAGAATGAAGTAATTTCAGCATGTCAGAGAGTGAAATGAGTAGAGAGTTTATATTAGTGTCACAGGGCAGGAGTATTCCTGCTTTGGAGACACCATATGTGCAATATGCGTGAAGAAATCACATTTCCATACCAATGTTTTGTCCCTTTCAACTACAAACAACTTACCAGTGCTACTGTCCCCTAAAAACAGTGTTTTGGCAATCACAGTATACATTTTGTCACAGGATGTTAAAAAAAAAGAAAATCATCTTAGTAAGATTCATCTGATGCAAAAAGTGTTATACCCATGCAGCATGATATATGATTTAATGATATTGAAGATCTGATATATGATATGATAATGATTTAATATTGCAGGGTGTTGAGTTACACCTCGTTCTGAGAAGTGCAATACTAAAATATAATTACTGAATCACTGACCACATGGCAAGCAGCCCATACCTTAAAAGGACATAACAGATGTGACTTGAATTGCCCACACATTATCTGTGACTGCTGGATATTCGGGCCACATTTCAGAGGAGTCACTCTTCAGAAGTGCAACAGCAGAACACGACTCAAGGAAATCATCTGTTCAAAGAGAGTGACTTTCTTGTGGGCTCTCTTCTATGAGTGGCAGGGTGACAAGAACAGAAATCACATACTCTGTTGGTACATGAATTTCTTCTATGCAGTCCAGTTCTGAGAAAGTGGAAAGTTGGGCTCAGTTTCCTCTTCTCCCTCATGAAACAGTTTCTAGGGTGCTCATTTATTTCAGATCTGCTGACACTAATTTGCTACCACTGCATCTTCCCTTCCACTGTCCCTTCCATCTAACAAACCATCTCTTTGTTTTTAACCCAAATGTCCAAACTTTCTTTTTTTTTCACCCAGGAAAATTCTGTAATTCAATTGTTCCAAATAACATTAAAATGCTTAAAATAACATTTATGCTTAAAATAATTAAAATTAAACTTAAAATTAAATAATTAAATTAAATAAGAATTTCATTATTAAATTAAATAATTAAAATTAAAATATTAAGCTTAAAATAACATTTTATTTTATAGACATGTGGTGTTAAAGCAAAAAAGAAAGAAAAACATGGGTTGAGAAAAAGCTGCTAAAGAATTTCAGCTATAAAGTATTCAACACATTTAATCCCCAGTGTAGATGCACAGTACTGAAGATCTTGCTTTTGGCCTCTTGGCTTTTACTGTGACCAAACTGCTGTAAAGGACTTTTCCTCAGGCCAGATTTAAAGACATCTTAATCACCTATCCACATGAATCACTTGCAGAGACAGCATCAGAGCCAGCACTGCGGTGGCTCACAAGGCTTGGAAGTCTATACTTTAAAATAATTGCTTGACATCTGGATAGATCCTGGCACGCATTTCTGGATTTGGCCACCCATGTTTGCCCCTGGCCTGGTGACCGTCTGTGTTTGCGGTCATGACACGTGAGCCTCTCTGGACAGCACCCCACTGTACCTTCAGTTCAATGTACTCCACAAAGGCAGCTGGAGGTCAGGCAAGGACACCAGAGGGAGATATTGGAACTTGGAGAACCCTGGGCTCCAGGCTATCCCAAGTCCAGAAAGTTGTAGTGTTGTCCAGGCATCCTGTATAATAACAGCATATTTGAACAAGGAGGTTGTAAAATCTACCATAAAGGCATATCTTTTATCATCTATGAGTTATTGAGACATGTACAAACTAAGTAAAAATGAGCTTTGTCTTCAGCATCACCACAATATAAGGAAGATCTAAAGCTGTTGTTGAACATCCAAAGGAAGCCACGAGGGTGGTGAAGGGCCTTGAGATGAAACCATATAAGGAGCAGCTGAGGGCACTTGATCTGTTCAGCCTGGGGAAGAGGAGACTGAGGGGAGATCTCACTGCAGTTACAACTTCCTTGTGAATGGGAGAGCAGGGACAAACTCTGATCTCTGCTCTCTGTGACCAGGGACAACACCTGAGGGAATGGCTGGAGCTGTGTCAGGGAGGTTTAGGCTGGAGCTCAGGGAAAGGTTTTTCCCTCAGAGGGTGGTGGGCACTGCCCAGGCTCCCCAGGGAATGGGCACAGCCCCGAGGCTGCCAGAGAGCAGCAGCATTTGGACAATGCTCTCAGGAATGCACAGGGTGGGATTGTTGGGGTGTCTGCGCAGGGCCAGGGGTTGGACTGGATGATCCCCTTGAGTCCCTTCCAACTCAACTTTTTCTGTGATTCTGTGGTCAGGAATCCTCTGTGGAGCCACCAAAGCCTATAGCCAGCACAGTCCACCAACCTGGCCTAGATCCCATCTCCCTCATTCTCTTTTTCCATTGTGTGCCTTCACGGTGACAGCCAGGGTGTTTGTCACAGGGGGATCCCAGCCCAGGCTGCCATGAACTGCTGTAACATAAACACTTCTCTGGCCTGCCCTGTTTGAAGGAAAAATACATCTCCTCTGTGGGGAGATGTTACTAATGCAAAGCACTAGAAGGCTTTGACACAAGTGCAGAGGAAAAGGGGAGATGAAGGCTGGACTTGTGAGGTGGAGGGTATTGCCAGGCATATCCACATTTCAGGCAAAGCCTTTTGTCACTCTGATGCCTTGCTTTGACAACGACATCTCTGCTCGTCAGGTCAGCTCTGCCAACACTGAAAATTAGCTTTTGATGTTCAGAATCAAAAATATCTCAGTTAAACCAGCAGAACTGTGAGACATACATTGACACAGAAATGGCAGAGACTAGTGAGTGTCTGATATTCCTCACCTGGGTTAAGTAATATGGAATTTACTTTGTGAGATTACTCAGAAGGTGAGGTGCCAGCTCCCCAAGGGGACATCAAACAGCATTCTTTAACCTTCAGGGTTGTGCCCTAGGTCATCTTACAGAAGGACATTTGATTTGTTATAGTTGATTTGAATAGATAAATTTGAAGATTGCGTTGTTTCAATCCTGAAGATGATGGGAATCTCAAGCCTTTGACTTTTAAAAATACTTCGGAAAGTACTGTAAGCCTGTATCTGACTTGTTTGTAATGTTCAGTGTCTACTCTTTCATTTCTTATAAATATTTAAATCAATCCTTGGCTTCCAAGATGCAGAATGCACAAGTCCCATTGTTATGGACTTCCAAAAGACAAATTTCTGGGAAGAAGTTCTCTATCTGGCCGGTATGTATGAAGATTAGATACAAGAAATAAATTCTTCCCTGTGAGGATGGGGAGGCCCTGGCACAGGGTGCCCAGAGAAGCTGTGGCTGCCCCTGGATACCAAGAAGTGTCCAGGGCTGGGTTGGATGGGGCTTGTAGCAACCTGGGCTAGTGGAAGGTGTCCCTGCCCACGGCAGCGGATAGAACTGGATGAAGTTTATAATTCCTTCCAACCCAAACCATTCAATGAGTTTGAATGAAAAGATTTATGCAAAGTTTCATATGACTGATTCCTACTAAGCTTTTTTCCCTTTGCAACACAAAGAAAGAAATAAGTTTTATATGTCAGCTTCATAATTATAAAACCTTAATAACTCTTTCTTATTTACAATCTATTATGTCTACTATAAACCAGTATTTCGTTAATTTTTGGTGTAATATATTCTCTTTATTCTCCCATATGCTCTTGATAAGAGCAAAAGGCTAGAAAGAAGTTGAAGGGTAAAGTCTAGGGAAATGTTCAATTTTTCTGAAATTGAGCTGTTAGATAAGAATTCAGTTTGTGAATAATTACTACGGATACTTTCAAGTGTAACTTATGAACAAAAATGTTAGAAAAATTATATACAAGAGTAGTTATTTTTTTTTAGAAACATAAAGGAGCCTGTGAAAAATTAAAATTTTCAAATTAAAAATTCATTATTGGTATCTCATGTGCGTAGTTATGTCCAGATTGGTAAAGACAATGTAGATTGATTTATCCCAAGGAGCACTATCAACATCTCCGCTGTCATCAGGGGCATGACATGAGTGCCTTTTCCCCCTCCCCTTGTCCTTCTCACTTCCTTCCTTCCCCAGTTTTGGAACGAATTTATCCCTCCGCAGAGCTGCCAGGCAGACAGCCCAGGAGCATCCAGCCCTCTGTGCTCCTAGAGGGACAGGAATCAGTAGCAGGGCCAGGCTTGCACTGTCTTGCCAACAAATGTCACCTTTCTGTGGGAGGGATGGCAGCCAGAGGGGTGAAAGCAAGAAGTCCGTGATAAACAAGAATCCCAGGGTTGCTTTGTTATTCTCTGCTGGCTGTGCTGTGACATGTGCTGCGAGCACAGGGGTCACCCAGGAAAAAGCTCTGCCGTTGAGGGATTCACCTCACATTCTGTGTATCCAGAACTTTTATGTCCCTGAAAGGGTTTCTTACAAACTCAGCGTAGCCCCAGAGCTGCACCCAGGATTCTGACAAAAACAAACCGGAATCCTTCAGTCCTGGGTTGTTTGGGTGGGAAGGGACCTTAAAACTCATCCAGTTCCATGCCCTGCCCTGGGTAGAGAATACTTTCCACCGGACCAGGTTGCTCCAAGCACCTTCCAGGTCCATCCTTCCTGTCCTTTGTTATTGTACAGAAGGCACAGACCTACACTGATGCAAATTTCCCATGTTTTCATTGTTTTGGAGAAGTGCCATAAATATACTTCAGAAAATGAACATAAAGCACTGTGTTATCAGTAATATTCTTTTAAAAAAACCCTTAGTTTTAGAGTAAGTTTTAGGCAGGAAACAGAAAAGCTTCAGGCTGAGAAGATGCAAATGAATTTTATTGCACCAACAAATGAAGGAGATCAGGACCTTAAAGCAACTTTTGAAATGAAAATGAGATTGCCTTGCTCTCCAGTTTCCTTCCTCCACATTACACCCCGACTAGTGTTTTGGAATTAAACAGTTGTCCTCTTATCCTACAAAATAATGCATACATTATTTGTATGCATTTGTATGCAATAATTGCATAATGACCAATGACAAAATCAAATGTCCAAAACACCTGTGTCCCATGGCTTCAACCCACACCTCTGTGGGAAATGGCAGGAAAGTTTTTTTTCCCACAGAAAGGCATCAGAATTCATATGAGAAACTCATGGAAAACACATCTTGAGACCCCTTGTGACATATCCCAGGAAGGTGATGCTGATTCAGAACTTGTAGTCTGTCTACCCCTTATTTTGGACTTTGGGACACATTAACAAGATACAATCAGTGAAATAGTTTAAAATGGATAAGCACCTACCTTTACAAAATTCTCCTCAAGTAGCAGATGACACAGCACAGCTGCAGAAGGTATTAATTCCAATTAATTTGTAAGGAATTTATCCCGGTCAGAATATTTTCAGACTTCTAGAAACTGCAATGATGGGTGATGGTGAGTATAAAATAAAGGACTTGCCTATCACAAGGAGCAGAACTAATGGCATTGCAGACAAAGGGTGACACATGCTAATTTTCTAACATAGTTATATTTTATTATCTTTAATAACTGACATCTTAATTGTTGAGATATTAAAGTAAGAAGATGACCCAAACCTAACTAAAGCTTTCTTTGAATTCTGCCCAAAATCACCTTCTCTTTGCTTACTTTACAATGAATCTATTTGCTTAAAACTCAAGAAACTGTAAATGTAATTATCAACCTCTACAGAAAGGCAAGCTTTTTTCCCATTGTGAAGCTGCTACCATATTTACCATAAAATTTATTTTCCCCAGGTTTTTGTTGTAAAAAACCCTGAACTTTAATTTTTTTTTTTTATTATTTTCCTACATGGCTTTTTAGTCATTCAGACTTTTACATAATTAGCTCCTGCCCTACCCATATGACAGGAAAAACTTCAATAGGCCTTCAAACCTCTCCTGTTGCATAAAAGTACAGTAATCATCATCATTCATTGCATTAATTGAAATTAATGTATGTCTTTGTGTTAAAAAAGAAATTTAGAACAAATTTAACTTTTTGAAAGGCATTTCCTTTAAAAAGGAATTAGAAATCTCTCTTAAAAAGGGTTAGACTTTGTTCATTATATTTCTATTCCTTATTTTAACAATGATGTTTCCAATAAGATCCAAAACCAGGATCATTACCTTAAACTTTCATTAACTTGTTGTGGGTTTTTTTAAATCTTCTGAATTTAAGTTGATAGTTAAGATGTAAGTCCTAAACAATTCTTTAATTTGCCTTAGAAGAGCCCAAAGGCATTGTGTCCTTGAAACTGTGCATATATTTTTCCACAAATTTTTGAACAAAGCTGCCTTAATTTTGGAAAAAATTAGGAACAATAACTGATGATTTTTTTAATGTAAGTTGATAGCTTACCATCTGTGTAGATTGCTTCATCACTGCATTATCTGCAGCAATCACTACTGGGTTGGATCATTCCTGGAGTGATGGCTAAGATAGAGTATAAATATAAACGAGACAGTTGGCAAATGTGTCCAAGACGGGAGCAAGGCACTGGGAAAGGGAAAGCTGAGCTGCTGACGGGGCTGGCCCAGCATTCCTTGACAAAACTTCAGTTAAATAAGCTCTGAGCAGAGACCAATGTAGCAAATCCCAGGCCAGCATGCAGACTTTCTGTTTCATCAATTTAGCCCTCGATGCCTCACAAAACCCTTGAGCAGCAATTTCTGTCTTGCTGAGTCCAGCCCACGGTTTAATGAATCTTGCCACTGGTATGAGGTTGTTGGATATTAAGTGATTTTTTATTTCTTCTGCTGACCATCTGCTGCATATTCCAACTACTCCTCTGTGTATATCCACATTTGGATATAACATCAACTGTGTGGGAGAGAAAACATTTTACTTGTGGATTAAGAGATGAGCAAAAGTCCATAAAAGCCAGAATCCTCAGCTTCGAATGACAGAAGTAGAGAAACAGGTTTCCAGCCATGAATATTTAAAAGGTAGTCTATACAGAATTTCTGCATCTGGGTTTCCAAGTGTTGCTGCAACTTAGGCTTGGATTAACTTCAAAGACAAAAATAGGCCCTCTGTCTGTGAAAGGCAGAATTTCTCTGTGCTGAATAAAGATTAGTGTCCTGACACAGAGCAGTGAAGCTTTGTAAAGAGGGTTTCTACACAAGGCACCTGTGGATCTTGGCTAATAATGACTCCAGAGCCTGTCTCTTCATTTTTAGCTGAATAGCAGGCAGTCATCTGGTTATAGAGCTCTACAGACAAATTCAGATGAATGGTGCCACGCATTTGTGAAATCCATGACATTGCAAGGCCCACAATCAATGGGATCACACAATGTGGATCACACATCTCACCCGAACTTTCAAATTTATTTTACAAAAAACTTATTTAAACTATTTCACCTTTGAAGTTTGCAATAGCATTCACTATGTTCTTGATACCCTGTGTGCAACAGTGATAGTAAAATGGAACTGATATCCTGTGTCCATGAAATTCACAAAATTTGTATGCAATTCCTGGTTTAAATAGCTGACCCTAATAGTAAACACAACCAGAAATCCCTTTGCATATCATAATCCCTAATAATTGATATAAAATATAAAACACTGCACACACAAAATCATATTCATGTTTACCTATGATGAAAGAACAGTTGCAAAATTCTTTCTTTAACAAAATTATACAATTTTCCTTCAAAGTTGTCAAGTAAAAACTTCTTGAGCATACAAGTTAAGATGCACAGAAGTTTGCCTCAAAAAAAAAAAAATATATATATATAAATGGTTTCTGAAATCAATCCTCAATAATTTTATAGAACTGCCCTGACTTGTGGTTTCTGCTTTTACCCTCTGAGAAACTTCATTTCAGGGGATACATCACAGATTGATCCCTCTGAGTCACAGAACTTCCCACACTTTGGAAGAAGAGGCTGTTTCACATCATATCCAATGGTCTGATCTGAGGTATTGCCTTGATGATTTAGTAGAAAATTGGATTTCCAGCTATCAGATAAAAAGTAGTAACCAGTTACAGTTATTTCCTCTCTTCCTGAACTTGCCATATAGAATCATGGAATCATGGAATGTTTGGGGTTGGAAGGGACCTTAAAGCCCATCCAGCACCACCCCCTGCCATGGGCAGGGACACCTTCCTCTAGCCCAGGCTGCTCCAAGCCCCATCCAGCCTGGCCTTGGACACTTCCAGGGATCCAAGGGCAGCCACAACTTCTCTGGACACCCTGTGCCAGGGCCTCCCCACCCTCACAGGGAAAAGTTTTTTCTAATGCCTAGTCTAACTCATATTATTTTCTTTTTTTTAGATCTAAACTCAGTTGTTTTGTTTGTTTGTTTGCTCACAATTCAAATCTAACCATCCCATCAACACTTTCAGTGCTGGGAAAGAAGTGAGCAGTTCTGAGTATCACTTGTTTTCACTCTTAGGTCTGCAAGGTCTCACAGGCCTTAAGAAGAATTTCATGTCTTTATTGGCAATATCAGTCTAGCATGAATTCATGCTTGTGAACCCCAAATAATCTAATCTCTTGTACCCATAATGATGTGGGTTTACCATGTACTTTTATTTGTGCTCAGTAGCCTCATGGAGAAGTACAGATCCTAAATCAATGAAGATAATCCATAAAGAAGCAGAATTATTGAACTACATTTGGATTTTTCTTATGTGTTTAACGTGTTCTATTCCGGTCTGGAGGCTGTCACAGTGCTGAGGTTTTGTTTGCTCCCCTAGAGTTTTTGGCTGCTCTGCATATGTTGTTGACATCAGAAGGTGCTGAATTACCATTTCCACTGGAGGAAAGGAAAAGATTGAGTGCTTAATTTCTCGAGAAGATAGCTTTTAAAATGCAGTTAGGGTGTGCAACTGCCAGTGCTAAGGCACCTGAATGGCAGCAACACTTTGCATGCCTTTAAGCTGTAAAGTAAAACTGAGTGTGATTAATGGGATGGCTTTGCACATAACAGCACAGCTGGGGATTATGTTATTTTATATTCATCTTCCAAACTCCCATAAAAGTGGATTATTGTAGCAGAGCACTTGTGAATAGTTACATGATGACTGGAGTCTTTACAGCTCCCGTGCTCTTACAAAAGGAAATGTACTGCCTAGAAACTCAGTCCTCCTCTGCGGAATTCACCCTTCAAGGAGGATTAGGAATATAAAAAGCTGGAAGGCTGTTTGGGAGACATTGGGGTCATCATAAAAATATTGGAAGAGGTGTAAATACTTGGCTGAGCATGGGAGTGCATGGAGAGATATCTGTGGCCCGGGTGGGCTGCGCAGGGGTGATGGGCATGGCTGGGGCTGGGGGCAGCTGGGGCTGGGCGCTGGTGACCTAAGCACCAGAGTTACAGCTGTCACTGTTCCCCAGGCCCCAAAGCCTTGGCAAGAGTGGGAAGAAGGTTTTAAGGAGAACATCTGAGCCTGAAGATGTGCCCCAGAGTGTCATCCATGTTGTACACCCATGTTGGGAGCTGTTCACAAGCACCTAGATGACCTGAACAGCGAGAGAGATGTTAGAGGTATAGAAGTTATATAGACACAGAGGAGAAATGCATTCTAGAGCTATGAACAGGGCAAAAGGGTATTTCACTTATGGTTCTCATTGCTCACTAATTACAAGATAAAAATTTGCAGCCATCTAAACTCTGCTGAAACCCAGCTGGAATAATTAGAATTGCTGACGTGTGTCATGTGAAAACCCTACCACAAAGGAAGATTTTTAATGGGCTGTTGGCATCAGCTGGAAGATGCCAACTGATCTTGTGGCATGAGAGTCAGGGTTCTCCTTTATGATGACTCTCTAAATTAAAATGCTATTTTATAAAATTCAATTTTTCCTTGATTCATAGTCTTTGATTCCATTACTTGTGACCAGCTGACTCACAAGAAGAGAAATTTCTTATCACTTAAGTTTTTCCCCATTCCTTTTTGCTGTTATTTGTGAGACAATGTAAGTTTACCAGTCATTAAATATGAATACTTTAATTTCATTAATTTTAACTGCATCCATATCTAAAAGGATTCAGATTGATCCTGCAGCAGGAGTTGTATTGATCTGCAGAAAATCTTGCTCTCAGTCTGGCAGCTAAAGAGATACAGTACAAAGAATATTAAACATAAATTATTTAAAAATTTCTAAAGTTTCTTTACACAAATAAAATTTACTGAGTAGGATTTTAGATATTTTTAAAAAATCACTTCTGATAGAAGAATAGTACTCATTAACTCCACTTTTCTATACTCTGTGTTCTTCAGAATATATGTTAAGGACCAGACCAGCTGCTGACATGGCCTCAGTACCAACTTTCCTGTAATAATTTTTTTATTTTGTCAAGGGCATGTTAAACTTTTAGTGAATTAATAAAAATATTAAATGTATTTTAACACCCCCCCAATTTTCTGTGGAAAATCTCCTTTTTTTCAGCTGTTTATTCATAAGCATATAGTATTGCACACATTTATGAGGCAATGATGGTGTACTTAACTAAAGCTAATCACTGAACTATTTTCCATACATTACTGCAGTGCCACTTCTGTGCACCTAAAGTTCTTAAAAGCATAGATCCCACTAGGAGAAGCATAAATTTAATAAGAAATACTTAGCAGGTCAGCAAAAAATTAATAATAGCAGGTGACATTGCCTCAAAACAAGTAAGAATAATGCAAATATACCAACCTTAGCAAAACCCTTTGAATGATAAATAATGTAAATGCATATTAACATAGTGTGGTCTATGGCTAAAACATATTCTGATTCTTTATGCTTTTAAAAATATGTTGAAATACTATTTGGAGGTGTTTTTTTAGGAATCTTTGTTTTTTTAAAAAAATGTTTAAAAATTTAAAAAAAAAAAATTCAAAGAGAAAATAGTTCTATAAAATCCTGAAACTAGCAACTAGTTCCTGAAACTAAATCCTGAAACTTAGAAATAGAGGCTAACTGTAAATTAGCCTCTCATTGCTGAATTCCCATGTGAATCTATGGAATATTTGGGCTCACATTTCAAATTAACAGTTTCTCCATTCTATGGATTATGTTACTATTTTCATAAGACATGGAGAAAATCAATGTTCTTGGTAATTCTGACCCTTTCCAAATGTTTTAGATATTATCTGAGCACTTCCACATCCTGTTGGCAGAAATAGCATAGGAATGGTAGACAGCACTGATAGACAGTGCTGCTAAATAAGCTTTTTTCCCATCAGAATCCAAGTTGGAACACGTGCAACATTGCACCAAAACAAGTGTGAGTGGTTCCTTTGGGTTCCCAAATGAGAACACTTAAATGGCAGTGAGATTATTGTAAGTCTCAGAACCAGAAACCAAGTTATGAGGGTTTATCCTCAGTGAGTATCTCCTTTGTGCCTACACATTTGACAACTTCTCTGTGTTCATATATGACCACATTTTTTCCTAAAAATCTTTTTTAGGAAACAAAAAAAACCCAAAAAAACAACAACAACATGCTTTTTCCCCCCTCTGTTTCAAATAATTTATGAATATCTATTTGCTGTTTCTTCCTTTTGCTTTAAGATACGTGTTAATTGTCAGCACCACCCTCATGGATGGACTTTCATATGATCTTTTCCAGCTTTTGAAGAACATCAAGGAGGTGTGAGTTTGACAAGCAGTTATGTGTAGATTTAAGAGTGAACAGAAAGAGCAAATGTATCTCCACACGAGTACAGAGTAACTGGAACAGTGCTACTGCAAAACTACTCATCTCTATGAATTCTTGGATATTGGAAGGAAGGATCTGTCTAAATCAGGCACATAAGCATTTAATAGGGAATGCAAAAGACCTCTTGAATAAAAAACTTAAGAAACCATCACATCCAAGAAAATAAATTGTAAGTTTGAAGAAACAGATGAAACTGACAAAGTTTCATCTCACAAAGACTCACAAAGAAGAGCAGGTAGAAGCAGAATCTTAATCATCTTTAATATTTGCATTAAATACCCATCAGGGTAGGGTTTGGCAAGTCAAAAATGTGAGACTCATTTTGCCTATCCTACAGTAAGTTCTCCAAAGTAACAAACAGAAACTGCACCCTCTGTATACCTAGTGATCTTGTGGTAAAATTGCAAATTTAGCAACAGATTGCAGGAAATGGTATTTGCTGTCTTATCAGGACAATAAAGCTGGAAGCAGCTGGGTTAAACTTGTTACAAAGGAAAAAAAAATCTAGCAAAAGAAAATAGAACAGATACTCTGGTTCACATTTATAGATTCTATTAAGGACAATCTGTTTTTAATTGGAGAGGGGTCCCTGAGCCTGAAAATGTAGTGCCTAAGAAAGTGTTTGCAAGTTGTCATCATGCAGAACATGAGTGCTGCTCATGCACTAAATTAGATTCACTGCTCAGTGACTCCACTCCTGGAGCAGCAAACCAGGAGAATCATGAGTGGTGCCTGAAACAGCATCTCCAGCAATCACTTACCTTGCAGTGGAGCCTGAGGAGAGAGGCTGATTTTTCCTGCAGCTCAGCCCAATCACTGCTGCTCAAAGGTTCTGAAAATGCACTACACAGGTGACTGGTGCCTTCAGCGTGGCTCAGCACACACTGGAATGGGCCAAAGGCCTCTCAACTGAACTGAGATGTGAGGAATTCATGAGCCATTTTCAGTGTAAGAGAATAAAAGTAGAAGTAAAGAAGAGACTTCCTGTGGCTGCATAGAATACAGGGATAGCCTGGATTTAGGGGCCAGCCCAAATATTTGCAGTTCTAAACTTTGCAGGATTTCTCTTCTTTTTGTTTTTGTTGCTTTTTTAAGGTTGGTGTTTCATGAGGAGAGGAGAGGAGAGGAGAGGAGAGGAGAGGAGAGGAGAGGAATGTAACACACTGTTATGCAACCAGACTTTTCAAGTGCAATGTTCTGAGGTAAA
>WAAG01014899.1:25975-39027 GCA_013390105.1 Tichodroma muraria | reverse complement strand
AAGGGAAGGGAAGGGAAGGGAAGGGAAGGGAAGGGAAGGGAAGGGGAGGGGAAGGGAAGGGAAGGTGTAAGGGGGTGCTAGTTCTGAGTTCACTGTGATGTGACCTCGTGTGACCCTTAGAAGGAGTGTTGGGTCTCTTTGTCCTTTGTGGGCAGAAAGTCTCATCCATCAATCACTTCTGAGAAAGATCTCTGCTCAAGGAGGAAAAGAATTGCAGCTATGTCCACTGTGAATCAGTCACTGGTAAAAGAAGGAAAATCATGTTTTATCCATTCCCATCTCTCTGTTGTGGGGACAACATGCTGCTTCCATCCTCCTCCCAAATAAGAGAGCTGCTCCTTAACTGCTCTGGGTCCAGAACCAGAATAAGGCAATTCCCAGTGCAATGTAAATGATGCATTTTCCTCAATATTTGCTGAGTTTGCCTAGAAAAAGCTTCGTAGTCCATCTTTCATGTATAGTAATAAATCTCCCTGAGATATTTAGGGGAAAACCTGGTCAGTGTTATGTACAAGGTATTCATAATTAGCAGCTTGCTTATAGAAGATATTGCCCATCTGTGCTCCAGAGAGATCATATACAAAGAAAAAAATAAATAGATTAATATTTTTAAAAAGCAAAACAATCCCCCCAAACAGAAATTAAAATTAGTCAAGAAGAAAATTTTAAAAAAAGTGCTTTCCAACATTCAAATAAATGCAATTTTGCTGCAGAATAGTATGAAAATTGAGAAATGTTATTTTTCTTTTGGTTGCCACAAGGCTAAAGCCAGGTTTCTGCAGCAGGCTTTTGCACTTTTTGTCATCTCCTCTTCACTTTGTGTCCGTTTTGTCTGAAGTTCAGTGGTCCTGCCTCTAAACTGAAGTGCCCTGTCTCTAAGTCATGATTCATGCTTTAGGAAAGGCCACAGGAATTAGCTCTCCAGGGTCTCCTGGCAGAATTCAGCCAGTCTTACGACTCCCCACCTTCTGCTCCTGTATGTGAGGGCTGGACTTGACTTCAGGTTTACCTGGAGGATAAATACCAAGATTTGGGAGTGGGGGATTATGCCTTGGCACTGCAGATGTCGTTTTGCACTCTACCTAAAGAGTTCTTGTTTATGGGTTTATGTTTGACATGCTAAAAAAAATTACCTGAAAACACGCTTGGGTTTTTCATGGTGCAAACCATAAAAGATGAAAATATAAATTATATTAAAGAGGTCAAAATTTGAAAGGTCTGTGAAACAACCTCAACAACCATGGTAAACTTCAGCAGAATATTTTAAGTAGAATCAATCAAATTGCAGATCAGTAGGAAAACAATGACTCCCTTGGCAAGACAATGAGGCCTTCTCCCACAGCAACCCTATTTTCCTCTTTATAATGGTTATTTTTACCCTAGTATCATTCTCAACTCGAAGATGGGAAATTGTTGAGATCCTCCAGCTGCAGGATTTAGTAGGATGCATTAAAGATTATGCCATGACTATTCAAATTTTCTCCCCCATCACAATCATTTCATGCTGGGAAACTAAATGGTCTTTGAGTACCCAACAAACCTTTATTTCTGTAGCTGAGGGTAGAGATATTTCATTCAAGAGTTCAAGTGCCCATTTGTGGACGGGGAGTCTATGCAGCAATTCAGTTCTGTGTGACAAAATAATAATTGAATTTGTTTCCATAGAAACTAAAGACAGCCAGTGGAGACTGCTGTAGAGTATTAAAAGAATTCAGTCAAGTATTATTTGAGTAAATAAGGATCACTGACAATGTACTGCTGGTTACAAGGACAGGGTTTACTCTTAAAATTACTTTTAAAATTACATCACTGAGCAGGAGCTTCTGTGGTTTCTGACAGAGCTACAGGCTGATATTAAAAATATTAGGACTATGTAAGTGATTGATCAGGAATGCTCTCAAGTTAAAGGGGTCCTTTTTACTACTGCCATATTTTTTTCTGGAGCTGGCCCACAGTGAGGTGAATTAATGGTGTAATAGGCATTCAGATAGTAGTAATGCTTGACAGAACTGTACTGCAATAAGCAGCACTGATTGTAAAACTCCTGCCAGATGTAAAGCCAATGTTAATTTGCTCTCCTTGTATCACGGACAGTTTGGGGTTTGGAAAAGGAGTGTTTGGCTCTTAAGAGTAAGCGTCAAAATCCAAGAAAGCGTTTGAGCAGAGCCAATTTTTCTCTAACTTTCTGGGGAAGTCATTATGGCTGTAAACAGCCTTGAGAAAAACACTGGTGTGTGTGTGGGTTTGAGCTCCTGGGTCCTTTTGCCGTCGGAGATGGACGGTGTGGCAGAGGCAGTGTGATTACTCATCAAGGTGAGAGTGTTTGTGCTGCAGCCCTGTTTACCTGCCCATGACAAACCCTCTTACCTTTGCTGTCCATCAGAAGCATCACAAATGGCAGCAGCAGCTTGGGAAGAGCAAAAAGCCTTCAATGGATGAAAACGCTGTGGCCAGCGGCTGGAAGAGATCCCACCAAAATCTGCCTGTCCCTGCAAAGTCCCCTTTAATACAAATGCTAAGCCACCTTATCCACCAGAATCCGTGTAGAAGAGACTTCCAAACCCCATGTGTTGGACAAACAGGAGAAATCATGGATGATAAGTTTGCCTGAGGACATCAGTGCTATTTTTGTGGCTGTTCCTTGTTATTCAGTGGTATTCACTGTGCACAGCAGGAGATCTTCCGCATGACAAAGGGACTACTAAAGATCCAGACTGGTATTTCAGCTTGTGGCTCTGCAGTTATCCCCCTCCAGTCCTCACCATCCCTCACTGCAGCTCTAGAACCCCTGTGAGCACATCCTACAGCCCATTTCTGTTTATTTTGTCAGGTTTGCACTTAGATTGGGATCTCTTCAAGGCAAAGGCTCTTGAGGCAGATTGGTTTTTTTCAATACGGATCATGTCTTCAGGCTTTTGTTGTCACTTCTACTATAAACACAATAAAAGGTGCAATATCATTTGCAATATCAAGAATGGATGGAATCTTTTAAAAGATGGAATCTTAGGGGACATTTTGGTAGTGCTTTTACCCCAGTAATTAAACATTTAAAAACTAACATCCTTCATGTTTCATGATCTCATTCGCAATCTTAAAATTAAACCAACCTTCAGGAGCTTCAAGAGTTTAAAGTGCAAACACCCTGAACTACAGGTGGTGTAGAATTCTGTATAAAGTGGTAAAGAAAATGAGCTCTTTTCCATTTCTTTGTCCTCAGGAAAAATTTCAATTTTATCTCTTCATCATTCATTTCCATTAATTAGTATCATACCGTTCTCCCAATGCCATCATGACCCTTATTCCCTTAGTTCATTTAGAGCACCTGAGTGTGTGTTTGGGAGGACTTTTTTTTTCAGGGTATTTTTGTAGCTTTGTTTTTTTATTTTCCCCAGGTGGAAGCATCTGGTCTTTCTGGAAGGGACAGATAAACCTTTCTGAAAGTGCCTAGGGTATTAAGGAGGACTGTGTGTTTTGTATACATATGTGTATATATATATATGTGTGTGTGTGTATGTATATATATGTGTACATATATGGGGGGTGCACATTTATGTATGTATTTATATAAAGCATACTAGAAACCTTGTTAATGATAGAATTCCTCCAGAGCATTTAGTGTCCCACTGTGATTATAATCCAAGATTCTTAGAATGACTCTGTTAAGAGTGCTAAATATGCCTTAAAACACATCTTTGTAGGCTCTGAAATGTTATATGTCACTTGTCAGAAAAACAGATTCTCTAACAGATCACTCTTTCTTCTCCTGCAAGGAAATCTTGTCTTCTCCAATCCATTTTTGGTTATTGATGTGAACATTTAGGAATTCTTTGTGAAACACAAGGTCCTTAAATTAATTCCCTCTGCAGCAGCCCGTTAGTTTTACTTAGGAGGAATTTCAAGTGGACCAACATGTTGGGTATTTCGTTAGCTTTTTGTTGTTTTGGATGGGCTTGTGTACATGTTTTTAATTATATTTCCTTAAATAAAAATTGCAAGGTATCAAGGAAGCTTGATACCCTTGAATATTACACCACCAGATATATATTGATACCCTTGAATATACAACACCAGTAGGGGCTAACTCATCAGAAGGAGATTACCTATGGAGAAAAATAACATTTTAGGAGTAACATGGTCTTTCTTTGCGATAAGAGTTGTCACTGCTTCAGGGTGTGATTCAGAGTTCCTGTAGCAGTGCAGATCACAATTCCATATCTTCCAAGGTGAGACTTTGGCCTCTCACTCTGTTATCTATACTAATTTTTCTATTATGCAGGTTAACATGTAGAAAACTGCTCTTTTTTTTCAACCATTTTATCACCTTCTATATTGCATTTCAGGCTGTGGGTTTGATTGCTTAAGGAAGACAAAAATGTCCTAGGAGATACAATCACTTGATATTTGTTATAAGCATTATTGCAAGTCTGTCTCCTAATTTCCATTATAGACATGCGACGTTTGGCCATTTATTTTAACACTTTCCCTGTTTATGACTGTTACACAAGTGACATCTTATTACAAATATTATACATTATTAAGTGAAGTGAAATATGTGTTGTTTTTAAAACAGCAGGATCCAACTTTTCTAGACAGCCTTTAATTTTCCTTCAGAAATTTAAGGGTCTCCTTGCAATTTATTTGAACATACCATGGCAGAAAACCAAACCTCTCTTCTGCAATGTGTTTTGTGCCTGTATTAAAATTTTAAGGGTTTGCTCAAAATTATAGTTATTTTCAGTTATTATAAAATTAGAGAAAAAGGCACACTGATCTCACAATCTTATTTTGGATTATTTTGTTTAATAACATGATAAGCGAGGTATGAATACAGAATTGAGTTTTGTATTCTTTAATTAAGACCATTACTCTTGTCTGGGAGATTCTTGCTTTGCTGTAATCCTTCTGATTCTACACAATAGAAGAAAATGACAGATTGTTGCTGCTTGCATTACAGTAGCTTTTAGGGATGACTACATTTATAATCCAAATAGGAAAAAGCAGGGAAAATATAAGGATCATTATCAAAGAAAAGAGCAAGTGACTGGCCCATAGTCATCATTACACAGAAATAAGCCAGGAATACATGCTTATTTTCCCTAGCTCACATTTATAGCTGCCACAAAGTTTGCAGAAACAAATTTTCATTTATTTATTTGTTTGTTTGTTTGTTTGTTTGTTTTATTTTATTCCAGTTATTTGTACCTGAGAATAAGGATGCCTAAAATAGGACTAAAGGCCCTGTCTCAAAATCAATAGGAAAATGGGAAGGTGTAATGGTCTTGTATCAGCTTCACAGATGTAATTATGAACTTGCCCCTCTGCTACTGGCTGTTAATGAGGCTCTGATTTTACCTGGAATAATGAGGTTTAATTCCAGAAACCCTGGAATTGATGGCTGCTTTTTCTGGTGTTAAATCTCTTTTCATGTCCAGATTTACTCCTTACCATGATTAAAACTTTGATTAAAGTTTTTATTAAAGTTTTTAAAAACATGATTAAATTTTTTTAATCCTTACCATGATTAAAATTTAAAAGATTAAAACTGCTTTTGTCAGCAGTGGGGTTTCTGTGGGTCTGTTATGGTTTAGTAACCCTTACCCATTGCCCTTTTGCTTGATTTTTGATTATCCTACAAAATATTGGAAGACTTTAGCTCAGAAATTTTCTCCAGTCTCTGAAATTTCTATTTTACTCCTGTTTTGAAGAAAATACTCCAAAACCATGGATGCTACTTCCTCCTGTCTGAAGTACAGCATTAAACCACAAAGCATTCTGTTCTCACCTTCAATAGAATTTGTGATCTGCTGCATTACATACAAAGAGCTTTCAGTCAAGGCTACTTTTTGACTAATTCTAAAATTTCTACTGCCTACTAGAGCTGCTGTACTTCTTGTTATTGTTGCCAGAGCACACAAACAACTTAGACTATTGTGCATTTGGCCTCAAAATCTTGACAAGTGAACCCAGTTGGTCTTGGTAGTTGCTACTGGCTCCCTTCCTCTTTGAGATTAAATATTGAAATTAGGCTTATGCCAGCTATATATACATATTAAAATTCAAAGAAACCCCTGAATCAGCTACATCTACACTTACATATTTAATTATTCAGTGAAAGGAATTTTCATTTCAAAATCCTATTAAATTTTTGTCCTTTTTCCAAGTTGGGGTGCTCTTTTACTTCTTTCTATTTTACCTCTACCTTATGGTCTGCTGAACACAGAGCAGAGCTGCCAGTGGCCCTTCCTTGCTCTACATAAGTGTGCACGTCCTTTGGGGCTAGTAAATCCAGCTGGGAGGGAAAGGCTGGCAGAAATGCAGGGAAAATACACTGGGCCACATCAATACAGACTGAGACATGACTGGACTTCTATGAAATACACAGAGAGACTTTTAAAGAAGGCCTGTCCTGAGGGGACAAAGGGCAGTGGTGATAAAAGAAGAGAAGGCAGATTTAGACTGGGCATAAAGAAAAATTCCTTTTAGGATGAGGGTGGGCAGGCCCTGGCACAGGGTGCCCAGAGAAGTTGTGGCTGCCCCTGGATCCCTGGAAGTGTCCAAGGCCAGGTTGGACAGGGCTTGTAGCAACCTGGGCTAGTGGAAGGTGTCCCTGCCAATGGGGGAGGGTTGGATTGGATTATCTGAAAGGTCCTTTCCAACCTAAACTGTTCCAGGATTGTGTACAGATATGGACACAGCATTATCTTACCCTCATCTTAGCTCTCCCTATAAAAGTTAGGGCAGGGCAGTGGTTGCTTTCAGTTTGTTCAATATTATGATGCCTGCAGAGTTTTCCTTCACACAAAAAAAAGATGATTACATTACAGTAAGCTTGGCTGTTACTTTTCTAATGTCTTAAAGGGGTTTATTAACCTGTCACAGAGGCATTTAGTTAAGCCTTATAATAACTTCATAATTTTTTTTTTAGTATTTATACTTTAAGACACATCTGGAAAATTCCACCTAAAATTCCACAAAATTAGTGCTAATCTGTGAGCCAAGGTCAGTTTTTCACAGATCTAACACTACAAACACAAGCACACACATACATTGATACTCAACAGGTGAGTGGCTCCAAGAAACACACACTGGTTGGCTGGTTTGGAGGTTTTTGGTTGGAGTATTTTGGTGGGGTTTTGTGCATGTGTGTGGCAAGTTTCTTCCTCCTTTACATAGAAACTCTTAATTTTCCTAACAGCTCTGATGCCTTTTGTTCTATAATTGACTCCATTAATTAATTTTCTGTGTATTTCCTTTGTCCCTGCTGCACTTTGGATCATTATTCAGTAAAAGCTTTCAAAGCTTGTTTCTGATTTGTCTCCCTTTGCATAAATATTTGGTGCTACAAAGCAGTTTGATTCCCAATTAAATATACCACAATGGTCATTGTGATTAGGGCTGTGTCAAAAGAATTGTGGATACATTATCTTTATTTTTATTTAATATAATTATTCTTTGGGGGGGTGGCAGAAATGTTTCATATTAGAAAAATTTTACTAGGAGAATTATAAGGGTGTAACACTAACGTAGTTAAAACTCCAAAGCTTTGTAAATCAGTTCATCACAGACCAACTAGAAATATCCTCTGAAATATTATGTTTTAGTGCCAAAATATTCTTTAGCTTGAAATATCGTGAAACCCATGGCAGTTTTCTCTATGAGATGCAAAAGGTTTCAACCACTGGATTTAGGGGCTTAATTCCTCTACTTCTCATAATATAAAGACTATCTGGAATTTAAAAGGAAGGACATGTATTATTGATTTTAAACTATATTGTACCAGCCCTGAGGGGCCCAGGCAACAGCTGCAGAATGGTGGCACGAGGGCTAGGGGATCTGGAAAAACTCTCCTTAAATGTGATTAACAGGGAAAACAAGGCATTTTACCTCCATAATTCAAAGCAGATTCAGTTTAGATTGTGAATAGCCCCAACAACATAATCCAGAATCATGCTCCAGGTTCATCCAGTTACCATAGTAACATATCCAGTTCATCCATACCCTCACACTGAGACAGGTTTCATTAGTTACTGCATCCACTTCAATGCTGGAAGCAATTTTAACATATAGAGACAATATTTCCATTAAAATTCCATAGCTAATTGATATCCTTTCTGTGTGTGCTAACAGGCATCCCTTAGGTAAAGCTCTCTCTTTCCTTTATATACATTTAGAAAATCATCGTAGTCCTTTCCTGCTTTATACTACATAACCCAGACCTTTGGATCAGCCTTAAAGTACTTGGCTCAGGTAGAGCAGCTATGAAATTGTGAGGTGTGAATTCAGAACAGCTGCATTGCTCCTCTTTGCCATCTTTGGCAGTGAGATTTGCAGTGTCACCAAGAGTCTCACTGCCATACCTGTAACATAAGCTACAGTAAAATGATTTCAGGCACATTTATTTGAGTGGTGGTTAATTTTGTGAGGCTGAAGAAACTAAAAACATTCAGTCTTCTAACGACAGAGGGATTGAGGCCACCCTCAGCAAGTTTGCAGGTGACACCAAGCTGAGGGTGCAGTGACACCCCTGAAGGACAGGATGACATCCAGAGGGACCTGGACAAGCTCCAGAAGTGGCCCATGGGAATCTCAAGAGGTTTAACAAGGGCTGCACCTGGTCAGGGCAACCCCTGGGATCAATCCAGGTGGGGAGAAGCAGCTGGAGCAGCCCTGGGAGAAGGACTTGGGGGTGCTGTGGGTGAGAGCTGCACCTGCCCCATCCCAGAACCCCTCGTGCCTGGGCTGAGCCCCAGCGTGGGCAGCAGGGGAGGGGGGATTCTGCCCCTCTGCCTGCTCGGGTGAGACCCCTGAGCAGAGCTGCCCCAGCCTGGGGCAGCACAGGAGGGACCTGGAGCTGCTGGAGAGAGTCCAGAGGAGGCACCAGCATGATCAGAGGGATGGAGCAGCTCTGCTGGGAGGAAAGGCTGGGAGAGCTGGGATTGTTCAGCCAGGAGAAGAGAAACTTTAGGGTGACCTCACTGTGCCTGAAGGGACCCACAGGAAATAAAGAGTGAGACTTTTTCCAAGACATAGAATGATAAGACAAGGAAGAATGACTTCCTACTCCCAGAGGACAGGCTAGATTAAATATTAGGAAGAAATTCTTTGTGAGGGTGGGGAGGCCCTGGCACAGGGTAGCCAGAGAAGCTGTGGCTGCCCCTGGATCCCTGGAAGTGTCCAAGGCCAAGTTGGACAGGGCTTGGAGCACCCTGGACTAGTGGAAAGTATCCCTGCCCATGGCAGGGAGTGGCCCTGGATGGGCTTTAAGGTCCCTCCCAACCCAAAGCATTCTGTCATTCTGTGATTCTACAATCACTCACTGCTCTCCTGGCTACTGTACAGTCGGTAGTTTTACCCTGATTCCTAGAAGAAAACAACATTCTCATAAAGACCATTATCAAATTAAGCAGCAATTACTGTGGCTGTTTTGAATCACAGCACAGAAAAAAAGTACTCGAAGTCTGATTTGTCCTTCCCAAGATGTAAATCCACCTGATCCATAGTAGGACATTGTAGAGATGTCTGTAAGTGCATTTGGTGTTGATGTTTCTGCCTCACAGATTTATACTGGACTTGGCTTTCAAAGGAAAGGAAAGTAGGTAATGGGTATTTTACTGCCTCTCCTCTTCTTGTTAAATTGTCTTCATTTTTTTACTTAGCATCTGCCTCGCTGAGTACTCATCATCTGCTACTGAGGCATCTGATGTACAACAGATGTTAAGCACTTAGTGAGGCAGAGAAGGAGGTAAAAGTGTCATATCATGATTAAACACTTGCTCCAGCTATTCTATAGGGTGACCATAGTGCTTTGTTCTTACATTTAATGTTACAGTGAACTGAACAGGAATAGGCACACGATTTGGATTAAACTTGCAACTGCTCTAGTAAAAATAATCCTGTTTTTAAGTAAAGTTTTCTTTATAGAAGGAAAAGAATTGCAAAATATTTTAAATGCACTCTAAAATTATGATTTATGTCTGTCATTAAGATTCTCATCAGAAGCTTGGCTGATGTTAATTGCTGCATTAACTTCCCTAGGATCATCATATTTTTTACCATGCTTGTTTAAAAGTGAGATTATCTGGCAGGCTTTCTTTCCTCTGCAAGCATTCCAGCTGAAAGCTAGTGCAGTTTACACAGCAGCAGATTAAACCACAGGAGTCTCTTCATCCTGCAACAGTAGCCTGAGCTTGTAGTAGAGTAGGAAATGAGTAGAAGTTGGAGCTGAAGTTGTCATTGAAATAGAATTAGTTAACAATCTGCTCCTGAGTAAATTTTAAGAACTGAGAAAATTTATGGAATATTGTCTTGCACCTCTCAGTATTTTCACACTGACATATTTGATCAGACAAGCTAATAAGGAGGGAGAAATTGTTCTTCCATGAGAGATGTGATTTGTGTGAGCAGGAGCTCTCTGCAGTCAATGGTGAGGTTCAAACCCCAGAATAACGGAGACCCAGTTTTGGGGTCTTAACTAAAAGGCAGGAGTTTGGGATTTGGATGGGCTACCTGGCTCAGAGTTCGTAAGTCAGAGCAGGGGCTTGATGATCTATTTCCTGTAGAGACAACAGGTTTTCTACTAACAGGACAATCAATATTCATGTTTTCATAGAAATTTTGTCCTGATTTAGCACTTCTTTTGTACTTTTGTGCTGGTTTTGAAAGGTTGATTTCAACAACTTGATATTAACAAACAAAAGAAGTTTAAAAAAATTCCAATTTCCAGGAAGGTGTAATTCATTATATAATTTGACAAGTATCCTGCACTTACCAAGTATGCTTTACTTCCATGGTAAAGTTGTGATTTCAAGTGTGTGAATCACCAGAAACAGCTTTTCATTATAAATTATCACATAATTTTGCATGATGAAGAAGACACAGGTATTTCAAGCATTCCATTTTCATTTGAAGCTCAGACTAGGAATATTCTTGCTGGTTTCATTAGGTTGGAAGCTGGTCCTATACCCCAGTGTTTGGAAAACTAACTCATGAGGCCAGCATATGCAATTTTCCAAATCAAATAATAATATTTTTTGGTTAAAAGAATGATTGAAGAGCTCTTTCAAGCCTCGCTCAGGGCACCTGTGGTCATGTTGCTTTCTCCAGTTGGTCAAGGGAGGTTTCATCCATTTCCTTTTATCTTATGGTGTGTAAAGATTCTGACAGTGCCCCTCTCACTGTCCTCTCCTCTCATCTCTGCCCCGGTGATCTCGACCAGACCGCTGCTCATTCAATAGCAAAGTTTTAGTTCTGTAGTCTCCTTTTCGTGGGGAGTGCAATTGTTCCCCTTCTGCCTGATTTCCCCAGGGAAGATCTGTCCATCCATCTCATCTCATCTCATCTCTGTGATATCAAGGAAGTCACGGTGCTGGAAGTGTGTCCAAATCTGCCTGTTTCCCACACACATCTATGTCCAGACAAAGGGAAGGGTCCCTAGGTGCTCCACTTTCTGCACAGAATGAATCACAGCATCACAGAATGTTTGGGGTTGGAAAGGACCTTGAAGATCATCGTGTTCCAACTGGATTATGCAGTCCCAAAGCCACCCTAGAAAGCCTCTCTCCCTGGATGCTTTATTTCCCAGCCTCCATTAGAACTCCAGCTCCAAGCTAACAATGCTTGAAACCCTTGTCTCAGGGTCAGCAAGTCTGGCACTTGAGATGTCACCTCTCATCTTCTCTGAATTCCCTCTATCCTCAGAATGGCTGTGGCAGCCTCAACTGCACCAGCTGTTCAGCCAGGTGTTGACCTGCAGGACACTTCTGCTTCCAATCAAACCTTTGCCTTGGCTGCAGGGTCCAGAATTTATCTGATCTTGAATTTCTAGGAGAAAAAGAATGATTTCGTAATGACATGCCAGCGTGAATTTACCCAGTTGAGTGGCTTAAATAAAGCAGGTATTGCTGACATTTTATGTGCTTTCACATAATTTGCTTAATTTGCTCCACTGAAAGCAATAAATTTACAAAGAGTAACAGTATTCCTTAACGACTAATTTTAAAACAAGCAGTTAAATAAGGAAGTAGATTTTATTTTTTTAAATAGACTGTATTTGTTAGATAATCAAAGACAAGAATAAGCAGATTCTTCTTGAAATCTCTCTGGTTAAAATCAGGTAAAAAGAAATCAAAATAAGGCAATAATATTAGAATGTTATTGTTTTGAATTTCATTGGAATAAGAAGATAACCTCCTTCCCTCTAAAGTCGTTGACCTCTTTGCAACTGCTAATCATCAAAGACATAGCAGTTTAAATAACCTAGATAATACTAAGTTACAAGCAACATAACTAAGTTATGGAAAGAAATTTACATAATTTTGCAGTTTGTAATTTCATGCAGATTTTTAAACTACTGCCTCTATTCCCTAACAAAATAAAAGGAGGAAGGTAGGCCTATTAAAAATAAAAAAAAACAAGAAAGAAGTGACTTCAAAGATTTTGCTCCTCATAATCATCGAAACAGTAGAGTGCATCATTAATAAAGAAAAAAACAATGTTTCATATGCCGTGTTGTTGGAAAAGTGAGTAACCCAAACCAAACCAACCCTTGCCAGTAAATTAATGTGGCTGGTTTGAGTAGGCTTATTCCAACAGTAGACAATTCTCCTCTTCCAAGAGTTCCAAATTCCTCACCTGATGTCCCTCTTCCAGTCACACCTGTTGACTAAGAGAATTCCTTCCCTGTGTTCCCAGTTCCATTCTCTCCTCCACTCTGAAGCAATGCCTGGTGCACCCTGAATTCCAGACACTTTTCTCATTCAACCATGCAGAAGCTCCTCCACAAAACCCCTACTATATGAAAAAAAATAATGTGCAGAACAGTTTTTTACTTCTTTCAATGCCAAATAAGTATAAGTAGTAATGTGATACATAAATATGAAAAATTGTAATGCTATTGACTAGATCTAAGAGGAAGAGAGGGTACATGAAACACAACAGGGATCAACTTTAAATTTATCTGTTCTAGCTAGAAATTATCTCCTTGTGTGGTGGGTTAATCACTGCCCCCACATACCCAGCCACTCTCTCACTCACTGCATTCAACAGGACGAGAA
>WAAG01014899.1:0-25937 GCA_013390105.1 Tichodroma muraria | reverse complement strand
GATAAGATTAAAAAAGCTTTTGAGTCAAGATCAGAACATCTGGCTGGAACCAGCAGAAATTCTGTGGACCCAGTTGTGTCTCGTCATGGCTTCCTCCTCCAGAGGACACCACTGTACCTGCCCCCCCACTGACAAAATCTTTCCAGGGACACCCAGCCCACCTCAATAGAACAATATTCAAAAATTCACTCAGAAAATCTCTTCAGCTGTTTATTGTCTGCTGAGGTGAGTTCAAAACTGCAGCTGGAAGCTCAGAGTTGGTCTATGTAAAAAGAGTTTTTCTGGAAATGTGTTCTGGAAATGTATTCCTAATACATAACAAAACTTGTCAAAGGCATGGACTTCTGTTCCCAACAGAAGTGGAGGAGGATGCTAAAAGTCACAGTTACAAACCCAGTCCGTATCAGTAGTCATGTTGTTACCTGGTAGTAACAACACCAGCAGAAAATTTGGAGATTAAAATGTAGATAATACAGCCTTGAAATCTGCCCAGTTATCTGTCCAGTGTGATGAATCACAAGGTAACAACTTTGTGAAGGCTATCGTGAATCAAATGACATTAACCAAAGAGTTAAACAAACCAGACTTCTATATCTTACCTCTCCCAGCTTTTGTGACTCAGTATCAATTCTTAAACAAGCACAGAGAAGCACAAAGGATCAGGGAGAAGCTGCAAAGAGAGGCCTTTGGAAGGTTGTTTTCCCTCCTTTGGGAAGAAACTGCTCTTGTTTTGGTTGCTGTGGTGCCCATGGGGTTATAGAAGTAAACAGGAGAGTTCAGCCCAAAATGGGCACCAGGGTCACCCACACCTGCTCTGGCTGGGACAGCTGTAGATGTGCAGGCTGCTGTCAAAACAACCCAGACAAAACACACGGGAACTTCCCATTCCACCTGGGACAGCTTCAAGGGCTTCTCAGTTTGGGGGTAACTTTTATTTTTGTGGCATTGACCTTGCTTGCGGAATGGACATTGTAATTTTTAATCAGGAAATGAAGGAATAAGCTCACCCGGAATATTTTTACTTAATGCTGATTTTCAAATAAGCACTAAGAAGAATAGTAAGGTATGTTCATATTGTGCATGTTATTACGCTTCCTTATACTTCTAGAAAATACCTAGAGCTATAGGCATATAAATCCCCAAACTTAAACAACCAAGATTCCTGCCCTAAAAAAGGGAAAAAATAGAAAGATCTAAAAAGTCACCAGAGTATACAATGACATATTTTTTTAACTGAACTTTATCTTCATGTTTCTAAAAAATCAGACTTTGAAATGACAAGATTTCTCCTTGAGACAAATTCAGATATGACTTTAAAGTCAGTCAGGAGTAAATGAGGGTCTTGCATTTTCTCTCCCAAACAATGTAATGAAAGGGGAAGAAACTGTACAACCATCATCATTCATGTGGCAACAATAGATGTGATTGCAGCAGGCAAAACAAGTTCTTTAAACCGTGCACTGCTGGGAATAATAGGAGCTGAAAAATGCAAAGAAGATAATTTTTCTCACTATTTCCATGTAGCTCTGCTCTTCCCATTGTCTTTCTTCTAGTGGCTGTGCCTCATCAGCCTAAACTGTTTGTTTCAGTATGTTTTCCCAGTGTGATGTAGGACATTAACTGTTCCTCCTAGTGAAACCAAAATGAGATGACAAGATGAACATTAAAGTGATCTTTTAATTTTGTCCCCAAAGATGAAAAGTAAACACAACATGCTCATGCATGGCTTCCTGTAGAGATTCTGTAGTGCTGGAAGTCATCTAAAGAATCCCTTTAGGTGGGGAGCAGGAACCTATTGCTATTCTAGAAGAGAATTTTGGCTCACTGTCTATAAATCAATGCAGCTCCAGACTGTAGCAAAAAAAAAAATCTTCATAATAGAATAGAGGGACAGTAGAGTTGCAGACAATTAGATACACACAAAGCACTTCTTTGATCAGATAGAACACACAAAGATAATCTCAGCTGCGTAGGATTTCAAGATCTTAATCTGAAGACAGTTACAGAAAACGGCTCTTTGTCAGGCTGCCTTGACAGAGACAGAGAGAAAGCAAATACCTGAACTAAATGTTAGTTTAGTTCATTAAAAAAGAAAAAAAGAATGTTTTATACATCATGTGGTTGGAAAAGTGAGTAACCCAAACCAACATGTCATACCTGTGGGTTTATAAGGAAACTTTTCTCTCGTGATTTTGCATTGTTAAGAGGCAATTTATACCTGTGTCTTTCTGACAGCAGATGCTATCGTGCCTTAATCTGACACTAAAACCAGCTTTGTCTCTTTCTGATAAAATATAACAAAGTCGTATTTGTTGTGTGCAGGCCTCTCTTTGTTAAAATAAGTTATTCTCGTGTTGCAGGTCTTCCAACTATTGGCTCAACCGCATCCAGTCGTTTCTCTACTGCAACGAGAACGGGCTCCTGGGAAGCTTCTCTGAAGAGACCCACACGTGCACCTGCCCCAATGACCAGGTGACCTGCCACGGGTTCCTGCCCTGCACGGTCGGGGACGGCCCCGCGTGCCTGAGCTGCGCCCCCGACAACCGCACGCGCTGCGGGAGCTGCAATGCCGGCTACATGCTGAGCCAGGGGCTCTGCAAGCCTGAGGTGGCCGACTCCACCGAGCACTACATCGGCTTCGAGACGGACCTGCAGGACCTGGAGATGAAGTATTTGTTGCAGAAGACAGACCGGAGGATCGAGGTCCACGCCATTTTCATCAGCAACGACATGCGCCTCAACAGCTGGTTCGACCCCTCGTGGCGCAAGCGGATGCTCCTGACTCTTAAGAGCAACAAGTACAAGTCCAGCCTGGTCCATATGATACTGGGCCTCTCTCTGCAAATTTGCCTGACTAAGAACAGCACCTTAGAGCCTGTCCTTGCTGTTTATATCAACCCTTTTGGGGGCAGCCACTCTGAGAGCTGGTTTATGCCTGTGAATGAAAATAATTTCCCAGACTGGGAGCGGACTAAACTGGACTTACCCCTTCAGTGTTATAACTGGACGCTGACTCTGGGCAACAAGTGGAAGACATTTTTTGAAACTGTGCACATCTATTTGAGGAGTCGAATAAAGTCAAATGGTCCAAATGGCAATGAGAGCATCTACTATGAACCCCTGGAATTTATTGATCCCTCAAGAAATCTGGGCTACATGAAAATCAACAACATCCAAGTGTTTGGCTACAGCATGCACTTTGACCCAGAAGCAATTCGAGACTTGATTTTGCAGCTGGACTACCCCTACACTCAGGGCTCACAGGACTCAGCACTTTTGCAGCTGTTGGAGATTCGGGATCGTGTAAATAAACTCTCTCCACCTGGCCAACGTCGTCTGGACCTCTTCTCTTGCTTGCTCCGTCATAGACTCAAACTGTCTACCAGTGAAGTGGTGAGGATCCAATCTGCTTTGCAGGCCTTTAATGCCAAATTGCCAAACACAGTGGATTATGACACAACCAAATTATGTAGTTAACCATAAATGTGAAGCACAACACAAAACCTTGAAGGAGTTTTTACAGTGCTTTTGTGGAACAGTTTATGTTTGGAAGAGTAAATTTAAATTGTCTTTTCAATATCTGTCTTATATCAGTCAATACTGTTGGATGGCAATTTACACACATGAACTTGCTGACAATGAATATATATTATACCTGCAGTTTTGGTTTATGAATGAAATAAATACTGACACCAGTCTAGAAGACATTCTACTTTTTACAATAAATTTCATTTGTAATTTTATATGTTCCATGGCAATGCTTTTGTGCATTACATCCTCTAGAGGGAACATAGAAGGAGACCAATAAAATTTTGTAGCTGAACAGTTATTACAAAGAAATGCTGTGGGATCCTTTTTTCTTACACAAAAGTAGTAACTTTGATACACTTTTGTGTGTGTTGAACTCAGGAGGGGTAGGTAAAGAGAAGAGAGTGACTCCAGATTTTAGGAGAAACTGTCAAAAAGTCAAAGCCATAGGATATTTTATTATTAGAGTGTGGATCTAGGTGTTCATGCTGGGCTGAAGTGACAACTGTAGCAATGCTTTACACGCTCCACCTGAGGTTTGTCCATTCCAAGGTGCTCAGAGTGACACCCAGACATCAGAGTGATCCCATGGAATGTTTTGGGATGTGCAGGAACTGTGGGATGCACAGCAGTGGAAGGCTGCATTAGCTCTGCAAGAGACAGGTGAGAGGCTGCCTGCAAATGACCAAAATGCTTTCCAAAAGTCTCCCCTTTTGTCTCATCCTTTGTTTTGCATATTTACCAAAAGAATCAAGCATATTCCTCCCAAATACATGCACTATAATATTCAGAATTCTCTGTTTTGAACTTCTCACCCAAGCACAGTCATGCTACTTAGATTCAAATTAATGTTAAAAATTTCCCTGCCAATGCAAATGTTTTGTAGATGGGTATTTTTTCCGTTCTTTTCAGTGCAA
This sequence comes from Tichodroma muraria, assembly GCA_013390105.1. Classification (NCBI taxonomy): domain Eukaryota; kingdom Metazoa; phylum Chordata; class Aves; order Passeriformes; family Sittidae; genus Tichodroma; species Tichodroma muraria. The sequence continues at coordinate 21,492 of WAAG01014899.1, read as the reverse complement.
GAATTTTCAGTTTTTAGAAAATATCACCTTTTACAGATACAAGAAATCCAGTTAATAAAGCTGAGAGTGCAAGTCATTAATTAATGATAATTAACATTATTAATTACTGAAATTAATGAAATGCGAATGTCTGTGGATCAGAATTAGGTTCTTTGCTATTTGACACATCTGGCAGAAAAAAAGCACATCTGAGACAGCAGAACATGGGACTCACAAGAAGCTTTTGCTGCCTCTTGCAAGAGAACAGAACAAATGGCTGGTCTGTCAGAAGTCCTCGTTAGTAAATGCAGGGTAAAGTGAAGGAAATTGATACAAAAGGGTTTAGTAGTACCTCCTTACATTCAGTCTGAACCTGTGTCATATATTTAAAAGTCAATTTCTATTTTTTAAACAGTAAAGAATTACATAAAAAATGATATTTTATGGGCAAGCACAAAAAGCAAAAACCTCCATTTTATTCATACAAAATTTTAATCCAGTTGGACTCCAATTCAATGAAATTCACTTTATTCATTTCAATTTGTTGTGTAACAGTGTCATTTGAATTCAGCCTAATCTGAGTTTAAGGCACACTCCTCACTTCCAGCAAGACCCCAGCAGCACAGGGGAGAAAGCGCCTTGTAAGTGAATGTAGACAAGGTAAAATACAAGGGCAGAAACTCTTCAGAAATCCCCCTGCCAAGAGAAATCTTTTCCTTAGTGATTCCTGTCTCTCCTGGCTTCAATAAATATTTATCTGCTTTACTGTTTCATTGCCACCCATTTAGTTAATTCCTCAGACCTTTTATACTAAGAAGTCACTCAAAACTAAAATTAATGATTTTGTTGACAGGTTGGTTGGTTGTTTTTTGGGTTTTTTTGGTGCAGGAGCAATTAACCTCTGGATGAATTCCTGTTTGTTTTCAACCTACAGCTTTCTTTTGCTGATAAATAATGTATCTCAGCCCCTCTTCTACGTGTCCAGATTTTGGCTTGCTCTTGCACTAGTAAGATCTTCCCAGTTAAATTTCTTAGTACTCCTGTTTTCATCTTCAAGTCTTTCTTTTGCTCTTTTGTTATTTCTTTGGCAACTATAATAACCTGCAAAATTAGACAGATGGATTTTACCATTCAGTACTTTGTGCAGTCTTTTCAAACAAGTGAAAGACTGTGATGTTATAAAATGAACAAAAAGTAAAAAAATAGAAATCCTCTTCTGCTTATAGAATGTAAAAGTTATGATGGAACTGTAAGGCAATGATGAAGCATTTCCTTCCCTTCACTAAGAAAAAATACCAAGTGTCACAGTAAATGATCTGAGGTGTTTTCCCCCCACCTTTCATCCTCCTTTCTAAAATTTTTCCCCATGACTGTTTTTACTTTCCTGTCTGACTTGGGTTTGTGGTTTTTTTTGCATATCTTTCTCTGCCAAGATTTAAAGTTCTTCACTGTGCACAAATATGTCCATACTAGAAGATACAGATCAGAAGAAGCCCCAAAAGTGGGACATAATTTAATTATTACACAACACATTCCTTGTGTTGGACTGGAGTAGTGGAAGCTTCCTGTCATTACTCACTAGCTTTGTGCCAGATTTCCTAGCCCACTAGTTGTGGACTAGTTTTGGATTTTGTAACCTGTAAGCTCATGGAATAGGGAGAGTTTCTGTTTTAGCAGAACTGGATTCTATGAAGATAAATATGATAGGGAAAAAAACCTGCAAGTATATAATGAAAAAAAAGAGGGCAAAGATTTATCTGGTTCTCAAACAGGAGGCTATAGTATTTCCCTTTTGAAATTTTTTCCAATTGGAAACTTTTTACGTTCTCAAAAAAAAACTTCAGGATTTTTTTTAGAAAAAAAGATGAATCTGGATAAGTTAAATCAGCAAATAGCATGATCCATAAGAAAGTTTTGTAATAACATATGAGCCCAGTGGTGGAGAAGAAAGAACTGTGGCTACTTCCATGTGCACTCATTTCCATCTGGGCATTGCAGATATCCACAGTGATCAGATTCTGGTGCTTTCTGCTGGCATTCACCAACGCTGTTATTTCCTGCCATCATAAACTAAAAAAACCCAAAGCAAAGATGGTAATAGAGAATCATAGAATCATGGAAATCCAGACTTGTTTGGGCTAGAATGGACCTTAAAGATCATCCAGTGCCACCTCTGCCATGGGCAGGGACACCTTCCACTGTCCCAGGTTGCTCCACGCCCCATCCAGCCTGGCCTTGGACACTTCCAGGGATCCAGGAGCAGCCCCAGCTTCTCTTGGCACCCTGTGCCAGGGCCTCACCACCCTCACAGGGGGGCATTTCTTCTCAATATCTAATCTAAATGTACACTTCTTCTGTTTAAAGCCACTCGTTCTTGTCCTGTCACTGCCTGTGTACTGTACACATGGAATGGCACAATGACAACCTAGGACAATACTCAGAACAAATTCTAGTGACTACAGGTACAATAACCAGGTGGTTATTAATTAGAACACAGTCACCATCTTGCTTAAGCGAAGGCTTCTCTGATACAAAACTCTTCTAACACTATTTTCCAAGCAAATCCAATTCAGACCATGTCTGAAGTGTGGGAGACAAGTTAATGTCTAGAAATTCTATTGTGGGAAGAGACTGCAGTAAGGATGGGCTCCCTTATCACTATCTGGAAAACAGAATTAGGTTTCCCAGACTGATCTAAGTCTCCGGTGACAAAATTCGGAATACAGAGGCTGAATGGAATCATATTAAAAATATAGTGAACATGAATAAACTCTCATTTCTCTCATTGCTTGCTGAAAAAAATATAGGCAGGAAGAAAATGCATTCATATTCTAGTGGCTGAAGGTAGAGAGAGGTGTAGTCACATTTCGGGGTGTTTCTTCCCAGAATTTGAGGGAGAGCCTTTGTTTCCAAAGGTATGCATATGCTGACTGCATTTCTTGTGAAAGTGCTTATTTAGCAGACACCTCAAGTCAGCAAAAGAGGCTAAAGTCAAAAAGAGTCAGTTTTCCCAGGCTAAGTAAGCAGCTTGTGCAGGAAGGAGGATGGAGAATGCAGGAGGGGGCTACCACTGTCTGAAGGTCTTTTCTCTGAAAATGCAGCACGTTTCCAGGGACAAAACAAAATGTCACGGTGAAGAAAATTGCTGCACACACTGAGAGAAAAATGCTCTCAGAACACTCTGCTGTTCTGAGAGCAAGTAGGCAATGGGATATGGTGAAGGATCAGTGTTTCACAGTCCAGCAGCCATTGTTTCTTTGGCAGGTAGGGAAAAGAATCTGAGCTGCTGAGCCAGCACAGTCACCTTTGGGAATGGGATCACCCTCTGGATGGTGCAGCCAGGGCTCCTGCCAAGGTGGTTGGAGTGCAAGGGGGTAGCCAGGGAAAAGTAGAGAGAGGAAATGAACACAGATCTCATTTGATCAGGCTTTTAAACAAGCAAGAGAGCCTGCATGCCTCGTTAGAGCTAAAATGCAGAGGCCAAGATCTCCATGGCTGTGGATGAGGTTTGGAAAACAAGGAATGTCATGGCAACTTTTTAATGAGAGTAGTGGTGGGAGATCTTGACACCAGAGCAAGGGCAGTGTTAATGCTGATGTGCAGGTTTCATGGGGACCCAGCAGTGCAGTTTGTGGGACTGCAGGGCTGGCTTTGGGGTCTATTCACTCAGCTTCTTTCTCTAAGCACGGAATCTACTCCAGAAGTAGCACGTACCTAACACTTTCTGCATACACAGACCACCAGTGGAGCAACTCATAGCCCTGGGTCACAGTGGATAAAATGCCAACTTATCCACACGGCGGAGAAGTGTATGGATTTCTGACATTCCCATTGGACATTGGCAGCCTGGCCACACCAGAGATGACACTGCTTTGGGAGCAAGTACATGTGGGAGAGCAGGGTCATAAATTCTTTCTTTCCCTGCCAAGTCAACAACAGTTAAGGTGTGAATTATGACCAAAGAAACAGTTTTAGCTCCCAAAAAGAGTGACATTTTTCCTCACCTGCAGATTGCTCCTTGGATGGTAATGTGCATCTAAAAATATCAGCATATCTTGTCAACACACTCACATATTCCTCTGTTGTAAGGAATATTCAGTGCAACGTGCAGATATGGAAGGGAAACACAAGAAATGCCAATGTTAGTAACAATAGGTGCTCGCAGGACTGCCCACCCTCTGGTCACACCTGCACGAGGAATTGTTTGTCTGCCTGTGATCTGCTCTCAGCACAAAGCAGACAGAAAAGAGCTTAAAACCACCTGGGAGGCAGAGATAGCTTTGCTCTGAAAACAATGCTCCCCTAAGAGAGACTAATCCAGAGTGTGACCACCTTTCAACACATTCCAAGAGCTTTCTCTTTTTAGAAAAAGGCTTTTTGCCAATTCTCAGCTGACAGGGAAGAGAGAAGAGGAGGAGTAAAACAAAGTGAGGTGTGTACATATCAAACCACAATTCTTCGGTGGGGACAGAGGGGAGAACAAAGTGTCTTTGAAGAGCTCTGGGATCCCATCACAGCTGTGTAACTCACTCCAAGAGCATTTAGGTGCTGCAGGGGTAACAGAAGACCAAGTATGCAAAGATCAGGTACAATCACTGAGCATGAGTGTGACAGAAGAAAATCGACCATCACTAGTTTTGAACACACAGATTTTTGTCTTATATCTTTCCCTCACTCTCAGCAGAGAGGAGACTTTAAGCATTAAACAGGAATAGGAGAATGACAAGAGATAAATCATGGTATAAATGTGTAGAGCTTCTTTCATGTGCCTTTTTCATTGGGGCCCCTCATGTTCCCCCCAGTTATTCAGTTTACCAGGTGTGTATTAAGGCATGACTCCTTTGCTTACAAAATTAAGGCACCACAACATGAGAGAACTTCACGGTTGTGTAAGATGTCCAAATCATTTTAAACAACCATATGTCTTGCTTATCATTATAAATTTACAACTAAGTCTTTCCTCAGCATCAAACAAACCAAAATCAAAACCAAAACCCCCCCTCCCCAAAATAATATAGACAATTTCTACAAGATTAGACAGTAATTCTACCATGTATCAGCTCCATGAATTTTTAATTTTATTTTTTTAACAGTGGTTTTGTACCACTGTCTTTCTATGGATTTAACTCCTCTCGCTGTCCAGTGCTTAAGATTTCTCTCCCAGAATCTGTATTTCTGAAGGCACTAGTTTGACAGCTTGAGATGTGAGTTCTTGTTTAACAGCAGGACATCACAGAGCATCACAGCTACCTTTTTAATATTTAGATACAAAATGTTAAGATGACGACTGTGCTGCTAAGCATTTAAAAAATGCTGACTTGTCAACACAAAATAGAAAATAGAAATTCTTAGCTATGAATTTTATCTGGACTCCAAACATTAAAGCCTCTAGTCAATCAGAATTTAGTCATAAACATGTAAAAGTACCAAGCACTTATTTTCATACATTATTTCTCAGCTTTAACAGACTCAGAGAGTAAAATGAACACATGAGTTGAGACTGAAAACATTGTTGCTATTTCTAATATGCCTTTGGTAGAATGGAATACATTGATGACAATTTTTTTTCCTTCATTGAAAGGCAATATTCTGTCATACTCTCTTAAAATAAGTTGGAGTGACTATATTCCTTCACTTCAACTCAGTTATAATATACATGGATTTTTTGGTGTGAATATTTTCTAAAGTAGCTGGATTTTACACACAGACACTTGGTCATTGAACTGCCTGGTTAGTTTTTTTTCCTTAAGAGACGACTTTTAATGTCATTGATAGAGTTGGGAAAAGCTATTCTCTGAAGAACTCGGACACACTGGGCAGTAATCCCCCTGCAAGTGCAGATATTTGACTTTCAGGTTAATAGATGTCATTTCCACCTAAGCACTCGGGGAGCAGGCAATTCTTGAGCAGGTGAAGCTGCTCTGCAAGCAAGGCAGCTTTGTCACACTGCTGAAAGTTACACAAGTTTCAGGTGCCTGAATCCATCCCTGCCCACATGGAGGCACCCAGCTGGTAAAACTTATGGCATCTGTAATGAAGGCTTTAAGACAGGAGACTCTTTTATTTGCAATAAAGCTCTGAAGGGCGATTTGCACATCTCATTAGCCTGCACCTGTCCATCAGCAATCCAAAGGTTCCAAGGTTCCTAGCCTAGATTAGATGTGTAATGTTGGCCATTGTGAATAGTCAGCTCAGAACTACTAAGGCGATTATTGACAATTCTATCGAGCCTAGGCCCATTTTCTAAAAAAAATCTGCAATACACTTAAGAGACAAAGAGCAAAAAAAGAACAAAATAACGAAAGGAAGAAAAAGAAAGAAAAATACCACCAGCCATAGATATATATATAAAAAGCAGATATTAAAAAATTTCTTTAAAAAATTAACAAGTGATCAACATTTAGCCAGTGCATGGAATCGCAGAATCCCAAAAAGGCTTGTAATCCCACAATGATTTGAGTTGGAAGGACCTTACAGATCATCCAGTCCCACCCCTGTCGTGGGCAGGGACACCTTCCACTAGCCCAGGCTGCTCCAAGCCCCATCCAACCTGGCCTTGGACACTTCCAGGAATCCAGGGGCAGCCCCAGCTTCTCTGGGCACCCTGTGCCAGGGCTTCCCCCCCCTCACAGGGAACAATTCTTTCCCAATATCCCATCTAAATGCAACTTCATGGGCTCCTCTGGACTTGCTCCAACAGTTCCGTGTCCTTATGTTGGAGACACCAGACGGGACACAGAGCTACAGGTGCTACAGGAGCAGAGCAGAGGGAATGTGCTGAAGGTGCCTTGGTCCCACTGCCTCTGAAACAGAACTGTGCAGAAAGGCTCCTTGATGCAATGAAATTCAGCAGGGCGTGATGCAGCTGCATGTGGAGCCTACAGCACAGTCAAACCTCAAGGAAATATTTTTAACACATTAGGAGAAAATGTAAAATCTCCTTATGAAATATGATGTTTGGATTTATAACTGAGTTTCCCCTGGTAAGTTCTGGGAAATTTCTCTAAATCAAATTAAATGCAGGGAGCTCAGCTGGCCTCATAAATCACCTGTCTAAACTAGGAATGCTTCAAGTGATGCATGTCCAAGTCAGGAAGCGTGACAATAAATTTGATGACATGAAATGAGCCTGTTAGGCCTGGATAAAACTGTGAATAGGCAGGTTTTATGCCTTTCCTAGACAACTACAAATGAGGCCTACTTTTGTAAAATGCTGGATGAAGTGTCCACATGTGCAGCTACAGACCCATTGAATCTTATTCACAGCAATGGAAAGTTTTCTGCTCAAAGAATTTTGCAAGCTGTTCCAAGATTTGAATCTGAAAATGTTCAGATGAATATCAGGCCTTGGATGTCTCCTTCTCCAATGTCTGTGCCATCAGGCAGGAGGGAACTAAACAGGAATGCAGTGTGGTTAACAGTGAGAAAGGGTTTGGAGCATCTCTGATGAGGAGAGACTGTGGGAGGGGGGTCTGATTAGTTTAATGAAGAGAAGGTTTAGAGGGGATTTCATCAGTCTATAAAAATATCCCAAGGGCCAGTGCTAAGGGAATGGTGCCAAACTCTGTTCAGAGATGCCCAGTGACAGGACAAGAAGTGGTGGCCACAGCCTAGCCAAGTGCCCAAAGAGAAACTCCTCCAAAGTATTTCATTGCTCACACCTCTCCTCACAAAAGGGTCAGGAAAAACCAGGCCATTATCATTCAAAATCTTGTTTTGAAGCACACATTAAAGCAAAGAGTTATCAGCACATTGCAAATCTTACCAGAATAATCAGAGAATTAGTATTGGTTCAGATTAAATTATTACAATAAAAATAAAGAGTAGAATACTGTTACACAAAAAACAATAACAACAATAGCAATAATAATAATAATAATAATAATAATAGTAATAATAAATAGCACTAATGATAATATTTTAACCCTTTCCATGGCTTCAGGAAAAAGTATGCGGTGTGAGGAACACCAAGTTATCAGCATCCCATTTCCTTTGATGGAGAAATAAGATGTGATTTCCTACACAATTCCCCACCAGCCCCCAGGGAAAGGTTGGGTATTGTCACATGTTTTTCAACAATTTTTATCTTCCTTCATTGGTGTGAAGGTCCCTACCATAAGTGAATTCACTGCATGTGGTGCATTTTGCATAAGTTAAATATTTAGGAATTGTTCTCTTTGTTACCTTTAAATTGATTTTGTCCAGCTCCAGTTGGAATACACAGCACAACATAAAACACCTATATCTGACTGACATGCTAATAAAAAGAAATAAATAATAAATACTGTAACTGGACTTTCAATGCTACCCTGATCTACCCTATTAAAAGCAGAGAACAACATTAAAAGCTCAGCACACAATTTCAGGTTTTTCAGAGGGACTCTGATGGTCAAGTTTCCATTTAGAAGGATGTTGGCTTGCCTTTGTTTCCATTTCCAGAGTGCTTCATTAAGCTTACAAATGTTTAATTAAGTTTTATGAAATGCATTAAGCTGAGAGTAAGGAGCTGCACTTTGCACACTGGGTGAAATGGACTCAGTGGAAAAAGCCCATTATCAAGAGTGATCAAGATTGATCTCTGAATGCTTTGGCCAATTTGTAGCTAGAGGGAGGCTTATTTTTACTTGCTGTTTATTTAAGGGGAATGAATCATACAAGTAAAAATAAATCATTGTTTTGATTAGCCATTTTTTTCCTTTCTCCTTCTTTCTTTTATTATTATTTTTTAATTTCCTTGTAGCAAATGTCTATTCTCCCTGTTAGAGACAGGCTGCACTGACTCCTTTAGGAAGTACTGATGTTTTGCCAGCTCAGGGATTTTACTGTAAGACTGATGATACCAGATTTCTTTTAAAGTCCAAGTCTTGGAAAGCTGTCACGGAGTGAGCCTTCATTATGTGCACACAAAAAACTTGATATCCTCAAGGCTAGAAATAATTGGTGATATAATGGGAATATTGTGGGGAAGAGCCTTCCAGGTGGCATGTCCCATACCAGGCTTGAACTATAAAGCAAAATCCAAAGATTTTTAAGCTGCCAAAGCCATCTGATATATAAAAGCTTCTCATAAATAAAACCTCCAGTTTCTGTGGCTGGTAAAAATCTTCTCACTGTCCTTGCCTTGGGTAAAATTGATATCTATGGATGAAAAGTCCCTGACTGGAAAAATTAAAAACAATACACTAACTTAAACAAACACTAAGTTACAATGCGGACTCATGCTTTTTAAGCCAGATTCCAAGGATCAAAGGTTTGTTGTTTTTCTTATCATTCTTATTGTGTGCAATTTATGCTAATATATATTCCTGATTACTGGTGGGTTTTTTTTACTTGGAAGCTTACAACTAATCAAAGAACTATTGCTATCCTTGGCTGAACTTTAATTTTTGTACTCAAAAAGTTGTATCTGCTACAACCTCTTGGGTCCTTGAGAAGATATTGGTTTTGGAAAAGAGTAAACTCTTCACTCAACATATCCACTATTTTTCTCTTAGTTCATATATACTTTGTGCTAATTGGAACAGAACCTTAAGATGAATTAATTATTGCATCAATCGAGCACCGAATCTGCACCAAGCAGAGCAACTATTTAATCTGTTAATGAAACTCTACCATATCCCTGCTTTGAAAGAACCTGGTGGAGAAGAGTGAGAGAGGAATTGGGAAAAACAGCCCTGAAACATCCAAGGGAGAGAAGAAGGGGAGAAGGTGCTCCAGATTCCCCTGCAGAGTTTGGGGATACCCCAGTGGGGCAGACACCCACAGTGCAGATACTGAAAGCCTCAAGTTGTATCGGGGCAGGGTCAGGCTGGAGCTCAGGGAAAGGTTCTCCCCCCGAGGGTGCTGGGCACTGCCCAGGCTCCCCAGGGAATGGGCACAGCCCCGAGGCTGCCAGAGCTCCAGGAGTGTTTGGACAATGCTCCCAGGGATGCACAGGGTGGGATTGTTGGGGTGTCTGGGCAGGGCCAGGGGTTGGACTGGATGATTCCTTTGGGTCCCTCCGAGCTCAGGATATTCTGTGATTCTGTGAAAACTATCATTAATCAGTAGGTCGCTTTGTCAGAAAGCTTAATTCTAGTCTTAGAATCTGAGAATCATGGAATCATTTAGGTTGGGAAGTACCCATCCCTGAAATCTTACTGTCAAACAAGCCTGTGGACAGCAGTCACAGGGCTCAGTGGGACAGCTTTTCCAGTGAAGGTGACCCAGGTGAAATAACTCCATGGCCTGCTCAGAACCTCCTCACAAGGCCTGCTCTTCATGGCCCAGACTGAGAAACATTCACAGAACCTCAGGGCAGAACTTGCACGAGCACCTGGCATTTTGTTGAGCTCTGTGGTGAAGCAGTTTTCTACATGGCTTTTAGCCATTACTGGCAAGAAGCTGTACTCAGAGTAGGGGTACAGCTTGACAGAAGCTAGGTAAGAATCTGAGCAGAGCTCAGCTCTTGCCTCCTCCCCTGACACCAATGGGACTAAATGTGACCACCTATGCAGCACGTGCGTTTGTGTATCAAGACTGCAAAGCCCATTTGCCATGTAAAACATATTTCTTTTTGGTTTTTAGGCCTTACAAGCCACAGCTGATCAACATTGCAATCAGTAATACAGACTTCGGGGGTCTTTTGCACTGTGCTTCAGGGCTTATAAACATTTCTTCAGCATGACATTGTTTGAAAACACAAAAACCAGTTTACACAGGACACCTCCACCTAAAAATGCAAGAATGACAAAATTTGCAAGTTACGTAAGGTAGGAGATACATGGCTTTTTAAAATGTGTTTGCCTCCTACCCCATACCTTACATCTTACATCTTGCATCCTACAATTATTAAGACATTTCCAGATAGCTGACACTAGAGCTAAACAACAGTATTAAATTATTGCTTTTTCATCCTTGTTGACTTTTTCTCAGACATTCTCAGTTTTAAACTCCCAAAACAGTTGGGATCTTAACCTCAGGTCTAAGAACACCCAGGAATAAACTGGAAGTTTCCACCAGGTTCCAAATTGTGCTGAGATCTGAAGGTGTGTGAGAGAGTCAGAATGGATTAGAGACACCTCTGCTTGTGAACGTTGCTGTTTTTAAAGCTGCTGCAGCTGGAACAAACACACAGAACTCCTCTGCTGCAGCTGAAGGCTGGGAGACCTGCACACCAGCACTTCCAGGCTTTCACAGGCACTGAATTCAAATTCCAAGTAAGAGTCTCTCACTTTCCTCTTCCTCTGTGAATCACTGAGCACCATTTGAGCCTGCAAGTCTTGCTTGAAAGAATCTGCATTAATTACTACTCATCAACCTTAAATATGGTGACAGCTCCTGTTGGCAGCACTGTTTATTTTGCGACCACCTTTTCAGCTCTGCTGTCAAATGGATTTTTTTCTCTCCTTCCCAAGAAAAAAAGCTTTCTCTGTGACCAGCTGCTGAGAACAAACTTTCTTTCCCTCCCCTCCCCAATCCTGAACACACCATTCTTATTTCCTTGCCAATGAAATTCTGTCCTTATAAATAGGGGCTGGTCTGGAGTTATAGATATCAAAGTTTAGGCTGCTCAGAGGAGAGAAGGTCTAGTTTGGTTTTTCTAGGTCTGGTTTTTCTCTTGATAGATATTGTGATCCATCTGTCAAAATGTTCTTAATTTCCCATGACTGTCTGTGGTTTCCCTTTCTACAGAAACACTTCTTGTTGCAAAGGTTTGCTTGGAACTCTCTCTACCGACCTACTCCCTGTGAAAATCCTTTCTGATGGAGATGTTATTTAGTAATTTTTTATTATTTCTTGAGTAATCTAAGTCTGTTAAAAAGGCCTTGGAAAGCTATAAACCAAATCATCTTCTACCATCCCTTTTTCGTTTAAAACAAATAAACTCTCCCAATTTTCAAGTAATAACACCCAAACCTTATCAATACAGCTGAAGAAGAGTAACTATTGCTTGAGGAAAAATAAAAACAACAAACCAGTCCTTGAATAAGATACTTCTGAAAGAGAAGAAAAAAAAGATTGTTAGAGAATTAAAAGTCTACAGAGTCTAAACAGTAGAACCCACAACCATAAACACAATTCAGTGTAAATCGCTTCACTTACACAATAAAACCTGAGTCATTAGGTGAGAGAAGATTTAGGGGACAAAGTGTGAGCTCTTGGCCAGCTCCAGAGGACAGACAAAAACAAGTGGGAGATGGGAAGGAAGGAAGGAAGGAAGGAAGGAAGGAAGGAAGGCAGGAAGGCAGGAAGGCAGGAAGGAAGGAATAAGGGATAGCTCTTTTAAAGCAAAACAGGGGCATATTAATTTTCTCTTCCTCTACTCATCTGCATGGGTACAGTCACAGATGTGCGAAAACAACAGGATAATTTTTTAGGTTTTGAAACCTTAAGCCTCTGTCCTAAGCATCCTGTGGTAATGAGGATAACCCAGTGGAACTTCCAGCCACTCAAACTGCTTCGATGGCTACATTTAAGTTCCTAAATAATGATGCAGAGATCAGAGTTACAGACCAATCCCACTGTCAAGAGCAATTGGGACAAGGAAGGATACTTACATGAAACCAATTACCCTTTTTCCTTTTTCTGACAACGTCCAGCAGTCAGAGCACGTAATTTGACATATTCTACTTTATTTAAGTTTCTATCAATTTCTGTACTTCATATTTTCAGCTACCCTATCCTTTGCTTCTGTCCTAAAAATACTTCACTTAGGAGTATGAGCAGGAACCCCCCCATATGTCATTGTTTGGCAGCAAAACAAGAGAAGAAAACCCATTCAGAGGAAGCAACAATGAGGCAGCAAAAGACAGCTTTATTCTGAAGTGCTTTTGTTTTAATGTGCTCTATTGAGAAAACAGAGAATTTAATTTGGGCTTTACTACAGTACTGCATCATTAACTTCCAAACACCTCTAGAGCTTTTCCATTTCCCTGATTCTATTCTTAAACCTGGAATTAGACTGCCTTAGCCTTGAGTTCAGGTGCAGTGCGTACTTTGGTCTCACACAGTTGTTCTACTTCTCATCATGTAGATAAATGTCCTATTTTCCCTTCTCTCTTCTTCTTTTTTTTTTTTTTTTCTCAAATGTCTGAGATTAAATCATCTGTACTGATTCTTATTTTCACATCTGAACAATAAGCAGAGGACTGAAGGAAGATGCCATTCGACAACTATGTGAATAACAGAGATGGTTAAGAGAGAACAGAAATAAATTTTAGGGATGTCTTCAATTTTTTTCCATTCTACTTTGGAGAAGAATTTAAGCCTTAGAAGTCTTAACCCCCTACATAATTTTGTGAAACCTAGCTTTTGCTGGGACAGGTTTGGTTTTCATATCATCTGCTCCACCACCAGTTTTTTTTACCAGTACTATTACAAGGACCTCATAAAACTTTCAGTGAGAAAGGCTGTCAAAACAGACAGAACTCCATGAGATATTTAGCTTTCAATGAAATGGATTTTTCTACTGCAAACCACTTTTTCTGACTAGTCTTGGTGAATTATAACAATTGTGACGGATCTCTTATGTGAGGAGATTTAAGAGAATGTATCTGTCACATATATACATATGTGTAAATATATCTATATAGGTCTATGTTATATATGAATATATCACATATATTCACCTTAGTAACTCCTTGTTCTTGTAGTAACAAGATATTATTCTCTCACCAGGCTCTACATCATCACCTAAAATGGAAGCTGGGTGTCAATGCCAAGCTCAAATCAATAAAGAGCTGAAGTACCTGTAGTAGTGCCAGAGGTAATGTTTCAATTAATCTTTCAAAATTAATGTCTGCTTCATTTCCAGGAAGTCCAGAGGGGTACGTGATGGAACCATTTTGTGCTATTTAAATAGGATGAGAAAAATGTTGCTTCTCTAATTTGGATTACACATCTGCAGGAGGATTTTGGTGAGACAGACACCACCCTAAGCCAGTTTGATGATGGGAAATAGCAGTGAAAGAGCAGTCCCTATTTATTCTCTTTTGCAGCCAGGCAGAAAAGCAAAGGAAAATATTATGCCTTCACTGTGGTACCACCAGCAGCACAAAAATTTGCTGCAAATTCAGCCTAAATGTAATCAATGCCCCAGGTGACTGGTGGATTTCTTGGCACTCTCCAGCTCATCTGCTCTCAATATTGGGCATGTTTGGAGTGGCATCAATCATCCAAATCAATTGAAGAGAGCGAGAATTTTCGAAAACTTTTGGATATGTCCAACTCCATGATGGTGTCTGCAAAAGCCTGGGCCCTGTGAGCTCTATAACTGAAGATATAATCAAGTCCTGGACTTCTGGAATGGTTTGGGTCGGAAGGGACCTTAAAGCTCATCCAGTCCCACCCCCTGCCGTGGGCAGGGACACCTTCCACCAGACCAGGCTGCTCCAAGCACCTTCCAGCTCCATCCTCCCTGTCCTGCAGTCACTTTTGTAGGAGTCAGGAGATTATAAAGTGGCTGTAGAGGACGGAGAGGGAGCTTTCTTCTAGCACTATTGAAAGCACTGCTATTACATGGTGATTTCTTCCATTGTGAACACAGGAATGCAATGATTGTTTGCCTGATGCTTGATTGTGGTTTTGTCAATACAGAGCTCTCACTTGCCAACAACTAAGAAAGTATCTCATTAACTCTTTTTTTTCTGTACTATTAAACATATTTGAGCCTCTCTGCACTCCTGTTAAACCAAATAGCAGGAGGGCTCCTCATTACTTCATTCATTGTTTAGTAACAAAGCCCTGCAGGAGTCCAAATGAGTGGCTGAGTGTCATGAGTGGCCCCTTGTTCACAGTGCCTTGTCGCAGCAAAGCACTCGATGTGCTGCCTGCAAGCAGCTCACTGGGACTGCCACTGTGCAATTCAGTCCTGGTAGCTGCTGGAGCTCAGAAATTCAATACAACCCATTGTAAAGTCACCACAAAGGAGACAAATGGATCTGGACTGGAAGAACTTCTCTGCAATTTCATATTGATTCGTAATGAAGGCTGTTCATTAACATCAGAACATTGTGCATTTCTTTAAGTATTTAGGGTTCATTTTTTGAGATCCTGTGTGTTTCTGAAGAAGTCACAAGTGATTTCAGTGCCACAGCATCTCTTATGGTCTCTCAGCCTCTCATTGCTCTGGGCCTAAAATCATTACAAACGTTTGTTTTCTCAGATATTTATATTCAAAAAAGAAGAAAAAAGAAAACCACAGAGAAATTATTTGCTATAATCTGAAAAAAACCCAAACATTCAGAAGGTACTGGAATCCACCACTGTAAGAATAGCTCATAGGCAGAACAGTCTTGCTTGAGATTAATATCCCTTCTAAAGCTGTTTGGAGTTGATGCCAAAGCCTGGCAAGCAAATGGTTGAGGGGGGTGGATCTCACAGAATACACACGGACATTTGTTAAGAGGGTTATTTTGCATGAAGCATTTTCATGGACACAGGAAGCTTTATTAATGACCAAACCTAAGCCAAGGTTTCCTTTCAAGACCATGGACTTCTAGAGCAGCTCTGGGCCATCACATTTTCCACCTGACAATCTCAGGATCTCTGTCAGAAGTAAGTAATCAACTGTATTTTTGAAGCAGTGACATGTTTGTGAGTAGAGAGACACTTATACAAACAGCAGCTCATGAAAGCTGGTTTGGGATGAGGGAGTGATTTTGCCTTTTTTTTAAAGGTCTGTTGAACTATCATGGGTGCTTTTCTAAGGCTGCACAGTTACTGCCAAGGCACTGTGCTCAAGGCACTAACGTTTATGAACATTCTGAATTCATTTATGAATTCTGTACATGAAGTGCTTGAGCTCAGATTCATCCTAACAGGAATCTGAGTAAAGATAGGAGCAAGCTCAGATATTTAATTAGCAACAAGGAATAGTATTTGAAATCTAGAAAAGTCTACCATTGCTTATGGCCCAGATTGGGCATTTTGTGCATTTCTAAGGTAGTCTTATATATTTTTCTAGTTTAACCTTGGCAAAATTTGGCAAATCATTAAGAAAAAAAAATTTGAGACTGGTAACATTGCTATGTCTAGAAGACATTTTACTTTTGTTACTCCCATCAATCAGGGTGAGACACAACCTTAAGCCTACCCTAACAATCAGTAGAAAACCCTGAAACAGTTAAAGGAAGCCATCAGTTTTATCACAGTGTCTTAAAAATACATCTAGAACTTCCTGAGGTGTTAAATAGTCACTCAGCACCTACCCCTCTCTGTGTCCACAGGACACAGATTTTCTATTTCTTTTTGTATCCAACTGATGAAAATATCTCATGAATAATTAACAGAAAGCACCTGCAGGACATGGAGGATTTGAAATGAAATCAATCAATTCATGTTATTAACTTTCAGAATCCAATGAGGGGAGAAAGAATGATCTGCATGTTCCTCACTTTACCTCACCTCACCTCACCTCACCTGCTAAACCAAATAGCAGGAGCTGCATGTTCCTCATCTCACAATGTTTGTACAAGGCTGGAATTCAGCTCAGCCCCAGGACAGCTTCACACTCAGAATCCACAGCAGGCCAGCAGCATTTCTTCACTTTTCTGATGCTGCCATTCGTACCAGAATGTGGCCGCAAGCACTCGCAGAGAGCTCAGTTATGAGGCAGCTCCACTGTAGTTTGCAGCCTACAAGGCAATAAACGTTTCCTTCAGAACACCTTATAAATTCTAACTCTCACAAATAATATTATCACTGCTCAATGAGGGAAGGCTAATAAATTTGAACAATAACCAAAGCAAAAATGATGCCCTAAAACACAAGCTAATGAACTGTTTCAACAGAGCTGGATGAAAAACAAGAAAACATTAGGAAGGATAAAATCAGGACAGTGCAGTACTTAAAAATTTGGGTTACTTCAATCCTCCAAGAACCAATAAGCTTCCAAGCTGTCTCTATTTCATGAGAATAGAAACCCATCAGATCCCATCATAGACATGCAAAATCAGTATTGAACAAAAATATTAACAGTTAAATACTGAGGATACTAAATCACACGTAAAAGGGAAAGATTTTGTGATTTGAAAGCATAAGAATAATTTGGTGATTCAAAGTCTCTGAATATACACAGTATCTCATGCTACATTAAATCAAATTCGCTGCAATGTATCCCCACTGCCAAAAAATGAATTATTGAGACCTCTTGGGAGAGATAAGGGTTATCCAAAATCTGCCAACCAACATGTTTTAACTGTCCCACTGAGTCTGCTATTGCCAACAGGGCATAGCACTATTCTAATGAAAGGGAATGGAGGAATAAACAATACTTTTTTGGCTTGTTGTATGTTGTCTCTAAAGATTTATCTCCGTGCTTGTCCATTTTTTTGCATTGTACAAGGTCATAAAGCCCAGCACATCCAGAGTGAGAGAAAATGGGGCTGCTGGAACACCACCTATCCCATTTCCTTCCAGCAAGGCAGCACTAACTATCCAAATGCAGTTGCTGGCAGAGGTTGGTCAGCCTGCTTTGTTCTCACAGAACTTCAGTGCCTGAACCCTCCTGTATAATTTATTCCAGTGCTTCCCAGATCTTACATTAACTAACCAAACATGGTTTTAATATCAAGTTGTATCACAAAAAGGTTATGGTTTAAGCCACATGTTTCTACTTTCTTTGCAATGGACAGGAAAGTGGATCATTTCCTTTCCCTTTGAAGTTTGTTACAGAGACCACTGTTTTCCTTCCAGAGTAAATATGCAGGAGAAAGTTACAGAGAATTAATGATCTCGTAGTCCCTCTAAGGACTTTGAAATAATCCAGGTAACTCTCACTAAATTAATTATTGAATTTTCTCTAATTAAAAATTGTTCATAAGAAATACCTCTCAACAGCAGAAGGGAACCTTCACATGCCTGGCAAAAAACTGTGCTTTCACCTTCAGTGCTTGATCACCAAATTATAGTTAGAGGAACATTTAAAAGGCCTCACAAAAGCCAAAACAAAAGTGCTCTGCAGGTGTAATAAATTTATTGATCGCAGTTAGTCGAGACAGATTTCCTTAACTTGTGACTAAAAATGTGCCTTTTTCTCACACTGCAAGATTGGGAAACGATTTGCACCTAGTGCAGGCTATCACTCCCTTGTTGTCTTAGTCCCACTGCCTTTTTCAGTGTTCCCAGAGCGATTTCTTTAGGAATTCTTGATTTTGTGTGTGGTCAGTGTTACCTGAGCCCCTTAGCAAGGAAGAGGGGTGGGGGATGGGGTGGGAAAGAGGAGGCTGAAGTGGTCCCGAGGCCGCCAGAGCTCCAGGAGTGTTTGGACAATGCTCTCAGGGATGCACAGGGTGGGATTGTTGGGGTGTCTGGGCAAGGCCAGGGCTTGGTCACCGTCATCCTGGTGGGTCCCTTCCAGCTTGGAATATTCTGTGGTTCTACCCTAAGGTTCTAAAACTTTTCTTTAGCTCAGGTTGTGGAAGGAGTGCTGTGGTGCAACTCTCTGGAATTGTAACTACTGAAATGATGGGCAGAATGAATGCTCTGCTCCCACCAAAAAATGGGAATCTGCTCTCAACGTTGTTGTTCAACCTGAAATAGAGCACTGCATGGCACTGGAATGATGTCTATATTTGACTGTTCTAACTTGGAGAAAAGATTAAGTATACAGATAAAGAAGGAACCAATGCAGGCTGGTAGTTTCCTTGAGGTAGCCAGAATAGACAGGTTTATTTGAGTTGAGAGGGTGCATTGCCTGTTTGTGCAAATGTACATGCTTCTGACATGAAAAAAAAAATTATTTAGGACAGATTTACAAGAATAACACTTAATTATAGGATGTTCACTGTTAATTTGAGTACCTGGTGTAAGTGCTGTATAACTGACAAAAGCTCATTTTTTCGCTTTAGCTATGCAACCTTTCCTCATAAAATAAAAACATAAAAAAGATATCTAAAGAGAGACCAGAAAAGCCATGAAGTTAAAGATTTACACTTCTTCAGTTTCAGGAGAGTTAAATTGGATATTTTTTTGCATATTAAATTAAATTTAATTGCATTAAATTGCATATTAATGTGTTTATTAACAGTTCAGATGAAAAAATAAAGCACAAGTTCTCAGTCTCCAGTACCATCCTACTAAAAACCATTCCGTTATTGGAGCAGGGTTAGTAACACTACTACAAATGTGTAAATCTCTACTTGATGGTTCAAATTCTTCCTGAATTATTTCCATCTAAAAAACATTGTCAGACTTGGTCAAACTAAACAAACTAAATGAAATTAACACAGGTTGTGACTTCCCTAAATGGTGCTGGTGACCAGTTCTAACCAGGAGCTTCCACGGTTCCATGTGAACAGAAATTCTCTGTTTACTACAGGAATTCATGTTAAAAATCCCCATGCCTTTGAAAGAAAATACATATTTGCTAGAAATCTCTCTCCTCTTCTGAAAACAGCCTGATGAAAAAATATATGAGTGCTATGAGAAGACATTCCTGTGGAACTGATAGATGTGATTTTTCGTACACCATCAAATTGCCAGAAGCTCTCATTGGAGGAAAATATTATTTTACCTGGTGGCATTTCATTTTCAACTGATTTAAGCAATGGCTTTAGAAAAATGTTTAGAAAAGTATTGTGAACTTGCATATACATTTTATATTCCATCATGATTGTTCAGCAAGTAGCAAGATAGTAAAAATGATATATCAGAATAATATAGTAGCAGTGCTGGAATGAATGGCTCAGACTGTGACATATTGGATATATTGTGTATTTCAGATCAACATAGATACAAAAAGATGCTCCTGCCAGTGCAGTAGAAATTTTTTTGCTATTTGAAAAATATATATATTGACTTATTATATTATATTTTGCCATTAAGTCTCACTATGCACAGATACTGTATTATCACATAATGTAAAAAAAATAAAAAAATTTAAAAAATCATTAAATTACAGAATACTAAAAAAAGACCCAATTTTCAATCAGAACTTATTCAGAACTGCCTAGCCATGGGAGTTTCATTTTGGAAAAGACTATTTTAGCAAGATCTTTCATCCAGTCTGAAGTAATTTATTTTCCAGTGAGAATCTGAAGGAAATTACACTCTGAGCAGTGTCTGTAATTTCTATGCACAAGTGATCTATAGGAGCTGGTGAGTTTTGTGTGCTAGGATTCAATCCGCCTCAGGGCATTGTTTTGCAGAGCTGTTGCTCTATATTTTGGGTTAGACACATCCCAAAATATATGAAAAAGCATTCAGAACTTTTAGGGTTTCTTGGTTAAAAGAGAGCTTTTCAACTTTATTAAATCATGCACGTCTAGATTAACAAGTGTTACAGGCATTTTGCTTTAGGCCTGATTGAAAATACTCCCAAGTCAATAGGAGACATTTCATTGACTGTAAGTGGGGTTGTAACAGCCACCAGGCAAAAGTAATGGACCCTGAATTGAAAATGCTCATTGTTTCTATTTTTTTTATCATTAGATAACTTTCACTCACTGTATTTTTCTCTTCATTTCCCTGTGTCCCATCACTGCATCCCGACTCTTCTGTTTGCCTTCCATTCCTCAAGGTTTCATTGGGAGTTTTGCTGATGCGTGACTGTTATATTTTTTTTTCCCTTGTTTCTTTTTCATTTTCCTTCCCTTCATAATTAATGTCCTATGATTTATGAGTAACTCAAGGAAAGAAACTTCACACTGTTGCTTTCCTGGTTTAGAAGCCTGATAAGGGCAAAAGAATAATGGAGGCTGCATAATAGGTAACAGAAACTTGTTGTGAACTGAAAAATGTGCAGACGTTTAAAATTAATATCACAGAAGCATGGAATATCCTGAGTTCAAAGGGACCCAGCAGGATCATCAACTCTAACTCCTGTCCCTGTGCAGACACCTCAACAATCCCACCCTGTGCCTGAGAGTGTTGTCCTTTCCAACCTGGGAATGTCATTAATTAGGTTATCTATAATGTGCAATTATTTATTAACTGACTCAGTGTGACGTTATCTTGTTAGGAAAGGAAACCAATGGCAAAATATTTAATTGCAGAATAAAATTTAGAATTATTCTAGTAAGGAATATGAGGATTTTTAAAATTTCTACATACTTTTTCTTCTCTTTGGGCCTTTGTGTTGAAGGGGACATTCAATTGTAACTGCTCAGCAGCAGCAGCAGCAGTAATTTGTGACCAAAGAATTGTTCTGGGATGGGCTGGGAGATGGAGCCAAGGCTGGGCTTGGGATGCCCCACATTCCCAGTACTGGTGTTGGCTCATGGTGCTTCTTTGCAGTCTCTTTGTTGTGGCAATAGATCTCTGTGCAATGCATTTGTGGTTTTTATTTGCTTTCTTTGTTGTTTTTTTTTGCCTGTTTATTTTAAGTTTGATTTTTTTAAATATTCTATATTTAAATGTAAGTGTGTAATTCACCTCAAGGGCTAAAATAAATATTCCCAGCAAAAAATGCAGAGCCCCTGATTACATTTAGAAATGGAGACTCTTTACATGAGTAAAGGAAAGAAGATGGAGTATTTTCCTCTGCTGTCTCTTAAACAACCTCTCCTCAGAAAAAAATAATTTCTTTTTAAT